>SNQJ01S0048225.1:9379-35333 GCA_010110895.2 Picea sitchensis | reverse complement strand
GTCATGTGTGACCCCTTTACTCCATATGTGAGTCTGGTCGGCAAGCTATCGTCAGCCTGCATCATCAACAAATCATGTCAAAACATATCCACATCATATCATCTAATCAAATGCACTAATATCACAGTAAAACAATCAAACCCTAATGGCACACTCCCTGACTCGATCCGGAGTCCAAGGGGTTCCATCGATGCCTCTGCATCCGCGAGGTCCAAAACCATGCACACTCAGTAACACCGAGTCAATAGCACCTGTCTATGTCAATGTAGTAAAACAACATGTCATCATCCCATAACACCTCATAATCAAAATCAAAGCTTTTAATAGCATAATAATCCAGATCATTTGCGAGCAAGTGTCCTCAAAGAATAAGTTCACTCAGTGCGCTAGAGAGGGATGTTACATACACCCCCTCTTGGTCTAAACTTCGTCCCGAAGTTTCACAGTATATATGCCGAAATAAAGTGTATCACAGTATCATATGTCTATCTATCAAACAAAAATGGAAACTACTGGAGCATATCACATGCATCCTCCCAGGTCGTCGAGTGTGGACTATAATTGTCCCACTGGACCTTGACGTGATCTACCGTTCGACGTCGTAACTGTTGAACGCGATGATCTAATATGCGGACCGACTCAACCATGAGTGCTCCCTCGTCCAATACCTACAAGGAACGCATGCCAATAACATGTGTAGGATCACTAATATAATGTCTCAAAACAGAGACATGAAAAACATCATGCATACACCTCAAGGAATCAGGCAAGGCTAGTCGATAGGCCACGGGCCCCTTTCTCTCCACAATCTCGAAAGGCCCCACAAACCTAGGAGAGAGTTTAGCTCCCTTTCCAAACTTGATAGAACTCTTATGCGGTTTAACCCGCAAGAAGACTCGATCATCGACCTCATAAATACGGTCGACATGGTGCGCATCAACATAAATCTTATGTCGATCCTGCTCTTCTTTAATCTTTTGTCTTATTGTTTGCATTTTCTTATCCATTTCTTGGATCGCTTATGGTCCCACTAGGACCCTATCCTCATTCCGATCCCAACTCAAGGGCGTCTGACACGGTCGCCCATAAAGAAAATCGAAAGGTGCCATCTTAATGGTTCTCTGGTAACTGTTGTTGTAAGCAAACTCCACTAGTGGCAAGAATTATTCCCAACGCTTTTGTTCATCCATTACGTACATGTGCAACATGTCCTCCAAGTTTTGGTTCGTTTGTTCGGTCTTCCCTTCAGTCTCTGGGTGATACGCAGTACTACAATTAAGTTGGGTTCCCAAGGCCTCCTAGAAACTCATCCAAAATCATCCAGTAAACACCAATCCTCGATCAAATATAATCCTCTTAGGCATGCCATGCAGCCTCACAATCTCACTGATGAAAATTCTAGCTATGTCAGGGGCCTGATACATCATATGCACAAGAATAAAGTGGGCACTCTTCATCAGAGTGTCTACTACTACGAAAATCGAGTCATGTCTCCTTGCCGTCAGTGGCAATCCAACAATGAAATCCATCAAAATAACCTCCCATTTTGATTCTGGAATGGCATGTGCTTGTAGTAATCCTGATGGGTGTCTATGTTCAGCCTTTACCTACTAACATTCTAGCCATCTGGCCACATAGTTGACTATGTCGACCTTCATTCCCTTCCAAAAGAGTAAGGGTTTAGGGTCTGCCCTCATCTTCGTGACTCCCGGGTGAGCCATGTAAATAGCTCTATGAGCCTAGGTCAGGATCAACATCCTCAACTCGTCATTTGGTGGAACGTAAATCTGACTTTTAAACCTCAATAAAACATCGCTATCAAATGAAAATCCCTCATGTCATGGTACCATCATTGTGTTTTGTCCGATAAAACCCTGGACCTCTTTGTACCAGTCATCGTCATGCTGTATAGTTAGAATCCTTTCAAATAGATTCGTCTAAAGAGGCAACACTGAAAAAATGCTTGGTCTCCGACTCAAAGCATCTGTCACTCGGTTCACTGTTCCCTTTATGTAAGTAATCTCAAAGTCATACTTGCTAAGAAATTCCGACCAATGTTGTTGTTGTTCGTTCAGGACACTTTGCGTAAATATGTGTTGTAGTCCACAATGTTCAGTCTTCAGTTCAAATTTTCGTCCAACAAGGTAGTGTCTCCAAACCTTCAATGCATATATGATGGCTAATAACTCCAAATCATGCGTTGCATAGTTCTCCTCATGCCTTATCAGTTTCCTCGAAATGTAAGCAATCACTCATCTGTCTTGCATCAAGACTCTGCCTAAGCCTTCCTTGGATGCGTCAGTACATACCAAGAAGTCCATGTCCTTTTCATGGACCTTTAGTATTGGTGTTGTTGTCAATGATTCCTTGAGCCTCCGAAATGCTTCTGCGCATTTCTCGGTCCATACAAACTTCTTGTTCTTCTTTTGCAACTCCGTGATTGGACTTGCTATCCTTGAAAATCCCTCGACAAACCGTCGATAGTATCCTACTAAACCCATGAAGCTACACACTTCTGGGACATTCGTAGGCACATGCCATTCCATAATATCCTCGACCTTTGCTGGATCCATGGCAATGCCTTCGCCGGAGATGACATGCCCTAAGTAGTGAATCTTTGATTGGTAAAAAGAGCATTTGGACAACTTCCCATAAAAATTGTGCTCTCGCAAACATTGTAGCACCAACCGCAAGTGCTCATCATGCTCCTCCATCATCCAAGACTAAATCAAATTATCGTCAATGAATACTTGGACGAACTTGTCCAAGTACTCACGGAACACCCCATTCATCAAACTCATAAATACCCCTGGGGCGTTTGTTAGTCCAAATGGTAAAACAGTAAACTTGTAATGTTCAAACCTTGTCTTAAAGCTGGTTTTAGGGACGTCATCCTCCTTGATCCACAACTGGTGATACCCTGATCGCAAATTGATCTTGGAGAACACCGTCGCACCCTTCATTTGATAGAATAGATCATCAATTCTTGACAATGGATACTGATTATTGATCATAGCCTTGTTCAGTTGACGGTAGTCAATGCAAAGCCTCCACGATCGGTCCTTCTTTCGTATGAAAATAATAGGTGCACCCCACGGTGACACACTAGGATGTATCATTCCCAAATCCAATAACTCTTTCAGTTGCATTTTCAACTTTTGTAACTCCGGAGTCGACATCCGATAAGGCATTCTTGCTATCGATTCAGTCCCCGATTTTAGGTCTATGGTAAACTCCAATTCTCTCTCTGGCAGCATCCCAGGTAATTCCTCCGAAAAGATCTATGCAAACTCTCTCACCACCGGAAGGTGTTCCAGACCTTCTGATACTCCCTTCTCATTTAACGCAAGGATCGCATAAAGCTTGCACCCCTTGCGCATACTCTTCCGTAGCTGTAAGGAAGAGATGAACCTCAGGGAAAATCCCTGGTTCCATCCTACAATCACATGTCTTTGTCCCTCGTCATCGACAAAGATCAATTGTTTTGTCTTACAGTTGAGTATCACCTCATGCGATTCCAACTAGTCCATACCAATCACGATGTCATAAGATCCTAAGATCGTGATGTACAAGTTGGCTCTTGTGAAAAACTCTCCTAGGTTAAGGACACAGCCTGTAACCTTTCCTCCAACCTTTTGATTGGCTCCCAAAGCCATCTCCATGAAGCTAAACTCATCCTGTTCGACTGCCTTTACCTTAATCCTTTTTAGTGTTGCACCAGAAATGAAACTCTCGGTAGCACCAGGATCTATCAAAATACTAAGGGTCTAGTCAGCGACAGTACCTATCATCTCAAGCACAGTCGACTGGTGCTCTTCCTGGCGGTTATTCACCACTGCATGAATCCGATGGACCTTGCCCATATTTCCCACAGTAGTGGGTCCGGTTGATCCAGACGATCTGATCCTCTCCACAGGGCAGTCGCACTGGTAGTGTGGCTCCACACATGTCCAACACCCCTTCTTCGGCCCAGTAGTCCTGGTACCCAAAGTAGAAGATGGTGGTCCACCGACCGAGAACCCTGGTCTATTCTGCTGAACAGGCCTAAACTGCTGCTGTTGTGGGCGATGTTGTTGCTGATGTTGTGGTCCCCGATAAAGTGTCTGCTGCTGAGGCGTCGGTCTTCAGGGTGTAGTGAAAGTGGATCCCCTCTAGAATCCACGATATCCTGGTGTATGTCTGGCTGGTGTCTAATGCTGCTGTGCTCCAGATGAAACCTTCCCTACTGGTCTCGCTGGAGTCCTAGTCTAACCCCCACTGATAAGCTCCTCCTCTGCTATGAGGGCCTTCTGGACGACATCATGGAAGGTTTAAGGCATCAAAATCCTAACCTTTGCACATAGGCTGCCATTAAGGCTGAACACAAACCTATTGACCTTAAGTTTCTTAGTGTTAAGGTGCGAAGCATACTGGAGTAGCTCCATAAAATGGGCCTCGTACTTGGGCACTGTATGACCTCCCCGTCATAGGGCGTTGAACTCATTGAGATGATGGTCAATGAATTCCTCTGAAAGGTACCTCTCTCGAAACCGTTTCTCGAACAGATCCCATGACACGTCTTCGACGGCCATGTTCAGCTATGGTAGGAGCGTCTTCCACCATAGAAGAACACTCCCCTTCAGTTGAAAGACCGCCATGCAGACCTTCATGTTGGAGGTATAATCGCGAAGTATGAATCACATCGCCATGTTCTCCAACCATGCCTCAGCAGCTGCACCGTTCGGGGCACCAAAGAACTTAGGAAATTTGACCTTCACGAGTTCACGGTGAATGCTACTAGTACTAAATGGAGCGCGTGGTGGAACCTCAGCGGGTGCGGGTGCTCTGGCCTCATCTCTATCCAAATAGTTGATCAGTGCCTCGGACATGCACTGAAAAGATCTCATCATTCCAACTACTTCACCAACTGCTATCTGCTCCTGCCCAACGACTTACTCGTCTACCTGGGGGTTAGCTTCCTCAGGCGTGGATGCTACTAGAGGTGTCGCGCCCCCTCCCCTAGAACCTCATCATCTACCTCTGTGGCGTCCTCTAACCATGATTACCTGCATGCACACAAGTCAACTCGATCAGCAACAGTATAATCAATCATTCACATCAACGAAAGCCGTAGCAATCCCAAGTCGTGGGTTGAAACCTGGCTCTGATACCATATGTAACGAACCTCCTATTCATCATGGCATCGACCTCACATAACCAGTGATTTTTTTTTATTTTTTTTTTGTGTGTGTGCATGTGTACAAGGGTAATAAAGACATTATACTCTACATCACAACAGGACGATGAACAAGGCGCAAGAAACTCACACAACAACAACATGACGAAAAAATGTACAAGAGCATTGATCGCCTGGAAGCAACATACGACATTCGACTGACGAAAATAAGAATGACTACCCACCCGTCCTACCCTGCAATGGTTAGGACCTCTAGGACACATAAGCAATGCTCAAGCCCAGGTTCTCATCGATTTTGACCATTTAAGGTCTCAGGTCCGGCGACTGTTTTGAGGAACAAGGAGGCGTCTACAACCAACCCAACATAAGCAGACCCAACTAAATATGCCAAGTCAACAATGAGTGTAAATGAGTAAAAAGTCATCTCGTAAAGATTCAGAAATCAAGAGGGATAATACATTTTAATCTCATGCAGCTTAACTATATATCTTTTTTTTTTTTTTTAGGGAAATCTTCTAGGGTATGTGAACAGAAGCTATAATTATATGTTCATTATGAGAACCCAAAAAAACTGCAGCTTCTTAAGCAATGCATGAACCTTAACAAGACTTTTACATTAAACAACCATTATATGGAACTAATAAAATCATTCATAATATCCATAATGAGAAGTCACAGGTTGACATAGATATATAAGAGGTATGAACATTAATGCCAGATATAAAGTGTTATCAAACTTTACATTGTAATAGTCTTTTACTAAGGTCATCGTTCTCTTTTGAAACTTCAATGATACCCTTAAGAGATAGTTGTTTAGTAGCATTCAATTCATATAATCCTCAATGTTCAAATCACATAACCTTTTCTATAATCTTCACCTTTAAGTAAGTATTCAAATAAGAAAGAATCATCAAACATAAACACCCAAATTATTGTTAACCTAAATCCTAAGATTACTAACTCTCCACTCTTGAGAAAAAAACTTCATCAAGGTTGCTAACAAGGATTTACAATCTGATGGTAAGTCAATTCCAATGGTCACCAATTACAATCTCATACTAGTGTAAATTTAGAAAATTTTAATTTTAATTAAGTGACCCATGTTAATTTAATCGAACATTAAGAACTATCTAAATAAGGATTAACAAAATATATACACAATGCCAATTTCATTATAACCAAAAATGCAACACTATTAGCAACATTAGTTTACATTAGGAGATTTTTGTACTCCATACTAATTACGCATAATTAGCAACCCGAGCATGTCCTACAAATGCATGCTGAAATGTTGGTCGATTAAATCACTCGCATACACAATGTTGGGTTCCAACCTTCAGTTCGTAGTCCATTATCACAGGACATTGTCTATCAAAAACGAATTGCTAAGGTGTTTGCTAAAAATGGAAACGATTATCACAGGACGTTGTCCATCAAAAAAGAATTGCTAAGGTGTTGCTAAAAATGAAAATGATTATCACAGGATGTTGTCCATAAAAAACGAATTGCTAAGGTGTTGCTAAAAATGAAAATGATTATCACAGGACGTTGTCCATCAAAAACGAATTGCTAAGGTGTTTGCTAAAAATGAAAATGATTATCAATAAAAAAAAATTGATGAATTTTAATAAAAGAATGGTTCTGGGTTATACCCAGAAAATCGTAACAGCAAGGGGGAAAAGCCACAGTCAAGGAAGTCAACTCGGTCTGAGAGAAAAGTAACCAAAGGTAACTCGCTCGGTACATTAGCCAGCGAAAATCAATAAAGTTGCAAAGTACGGGAAAGGCATGGCATCCACCATTTCATGATTCAACGCACATTAGATTCGCCTACTAAATATTATAAATTTGAAAAATGAGATTCGCAGGCCAGTAGTAAAAATAAATCACCTTTTGAATTTTCTAGGGATGTGTATCAACGCTATCTTAAATTGCCAAAAAGCATCACTACAGAGTTAAATTATCCCTTCATACATAAGATGCAGTCAAAAACAAATGTAAAACAAAATGCAGAGCATGGTAAGAGAAACGCGAGGGTCTAAGGAAGGTCATTGAAAAGACAATAGAGGTTTTATCAGCCCCGGTGTGGAGAAAATCTAGCCATGTATAAAAACGCCCACAACAAAATTTCAAGGTTATTAAAACACATCAAGGCGTGAGATGTCAAATTTCATGGACAACAACAGGGGTAGACAGATGAGTTTGTCCTTTTCTTCACCATCCTCGCACAAAAAAGCAGGGCATTGAGATCCGTAGGTCTTTTAACGCTAAGACGACGACAGTAGATCAAGCTCCCAGCCGACTGCTCAGGCGAGGACTGGTGAGATAGGGACAAAGGATAACAACCTCAAGGTCACAATCAAAACATAGGGTGGTCATGACATGCGAGAAGATGAGGGTCACGGAATAAATCAACTAACCATTCAACCAGGCTATAAAACCTCAGTCATGAAACTAGACAACAGTTTACCTACCCAATACACATGTAAATATAAAACATACATCCTACAACATTCTATCAATCAACCGAGAAAGCGTACCATTGCCTATTCGCCTACTCTGAGTGACGTTTGAACGCTCTGTGAAACTCCCACTTGTCGACCGTCGAGACTACACCGGTACCTCCCAACCAACGCTAGGGGTACTCTTCTTCCCCCTTAGCCCCCCTAGCCGCAAAGGGGCCACACACACTATCCAGAGGTTTCATCTAGCTCCTAGCTCGCCTTGCAAGGCCAAGCTACCACTCCTCTCCGAGCTGGGTATCCCAACTCCCCACAAGTAAATCATTCAAGTCGCTATTTCTGTAGCGTAACGTTACGCAAACAAAAGATGCTCTTTCTCCTTCTCCTTCCTTCATTATATATAATTTCCCACCTCCTCTCTTTCCTAAAATCTCATTTAATTAAAGTTTTTAAATAAATTCCTAAAAATTCTTCTCCGTACAAGTGTCCCTCATCCCCTACATTCCTCCATTAATTAATTTCTTTAATTACGTAAATATCTTTATTTCCCTCACCCACCTAGAGCTACTTCTAGAATCACTCCTAGGTGTCCCTAGATTCCCTTACAAGTTTTAAAGGCTTTCCCTATTATGAAATTGCTAATTCAGTTTAAAATTAGAAAGCTCTTAAATGTGTTTTCCTTACTAAGTTGAATTCCCTCTTTTTCCCTTAAGATCCCTTTTTTTCCCTTTTATGTTACCTCTTTTCCCTAGTTTCCTATTTTATTTTATTTTTATTTTTCTTTCCCTCCTTTCCCCTTTTCCTTGGAAACAAAGCGTGATTGTGGAATTTAACCTTTTCCCCTTTTTATCCATTAATATTTAAAATTATCCAAATAATAAAACCATTCATTCCCCTTTTTCTTTTTAATTTTTTTTTATTCCACGGTTATATATATATATATATATATATATTGTCAATAACTTAAATTTCTTATCCCCTCCTTTTATTAAAAGATTTTTAACAAAGGTTATAATTATTAATTATGTGGCTTTTATTTTTATTATTAATATTGTATATATATATATATATATATTTTTGGAGCAATAAAATTTTACCATTAGCATAGTTTAGACTTTTTGGAGCAATAAAATTTTACCATTAGCATAGTTTAGACTTAAACTTTAGATTTTGTACTGGGCGACAATTAATTAGGGAAATTGTTTTTAAAAATTTCTTAACATGTTATTTTTCTTAGGGCCATCTAGGTTTATCCCTCTATCATTATCAATGCGATGTGCCCTTCAGGACGCACTAGGTGCTCCAAGGGTGCCACTCACCTCATCTATTCCCTTGCGCAATGTGCCCTCCAGAACGCACTACGTGCTCCAAGGGTGCCACTTGCCTCTTGACTGATTGGTAGACATCAATAACCCCTGGAGTCAAGACTCCGCCAAGTGAACTTGTGGGAGACTAAGGGATTCTAAGGAATAAGGACTCCGCCTTATTGTGCGCCCCTTAGAATCATCATGAGTGACTGTCGTAGTCTTCCCTCACAGCATCGTCGGTCCTCTCGAACTAGGTAATCGTTAACCTATAGTTCGAGCCACGACAGGAGTGCTACTAGGCTATGGCAGGGTTGTTGTCCACACCTCTCCCTCAACCTCTATGGTAGTCATGTGAGACCCCTTTACTCCATATGTGAGTCTGGTCGGCAAGCTATCGTTAGCCTGCATCATCGACAAATCATGTCAGAACATATCCACATCATATCATCTAATCAGATGCACTAATATCACAGTAAAACAATCAAACCCCAATGGCACACTCCTTAACTCGATCCAGAGTCCAAGGGGTTCCATTGATGCCTCTGCATCTGCGAGGTCCAAAACCTTGCACACTCAGTAAAATGAGTCAATAGCACATGTCTATGTCAATGTAGTAAAAAAACATGTCATCATCCCATAACGCCTCATAATCAAAATCAAAAGTTTTAATAGAATAATAATCCGGATCACTTGCGAGCAAGTGTCCTGAAAGAATAAGTTCGCTCAATGCGCCAGAGCGGGATGTTACAATACTCTATATGTCTTTGAAAGAAATCACATTTGCTAAACTTGGGATACAATTGTTGCTCTCTTAGTGTCTCTAAAATAAATATAAGATATTCCTCATGTTCTTCATATTCCTAGGGGGGCCAATGCTGTATTTTATTGTGGGATGCGTTAATTCATCATACTATGAAGTAAATAAAGTGATGGGGTTGCGTGATTGCGTGAAATCATAGGAGAGAGATTCAAGAGGATCGATAGAAATTACATGAGGTGTGTATTCTATTAGAGGACCTTCATAACATCACCAACCAAGAGGATGCAACTCAGTTTGAAATGGTGGTTTGCAAGGAGGAGGAGTATATTTCAAGAGGGGATCAAGTTAGAGATCATCTATTGTGGATTTAGGAAAGTGATAAGGGATCTATGTTCTTTTTTGACTCCTTGAAGAGGAAAGTTTTGGTTGGTAGGGTTATTGGTATACACAAAGAATATGGGACTCTTGATTGGAACCCATCATAGATTCAAGCTATGTTTAGTGGTCACTTTTCAAAATATTTTATTTTTTTACCAATTGTTAGAGTTAGTTGTGGTTGCTAGGGATGGTTGCTTGAGAGTTGTGTCACACAAAGTCTTGATTGGAGATCAAGATAGATTGGAAAGATATTTTATGAAAGATGATTTTTTTGTTTCACTCTCTTCAATGAAAAATGGGAAGTCCTTGGGTATTGATGCTCTACCTTGTGAGTTTTACAACGAGATGTGGGACATGGTGGGGGATAATTTTTTCAATCTTGCACATGAGGTATTTTCCATAAGGTGTATTTTACAATCACTCAATCAAGGAATGATCAAGATTATTCCAAAGAATACATCCATATATTTTATTGGTGGATGGTGTATGGTGGATGATAACATCATTAATTGTTTCTTATAAAATTATGTCCAAGGATTTAGTGAAGAGAGTTTGAGATGTGGCCTCAAAAATTGTCTGTTGAGAGAAGATAGGATTTGTACATAGATGGTTTATTTTATATACAGTCTTGTCATCTTGGGAGGCCATGGAGTTGGCCAAGGAGTCTAATCAACAAGTAATCTTTCTGAAAATTGATTTTGAAAAAGCACATGGTCATATTGATTGGAAATTTATCCTTGATATGTTGACTTTCCTTGGATTTGGCCAATTTTGTGTTGGTAAGATTAACATGTTTTTTACATGTTCCTACTATTTCATTTTAGTGAATAGTGTATTGTCCCCTCACATCCATATCCATAGATATATATGGAAAGGGTTCCCTTTGGCCCCTTATCTTTATGTTTTGATGATAGATTCTCTTAGATATTTATTGGAGGAATCTCATCTTTAGGGTTCTACAAAAGGTATTTCTCTCCTTGGGGGGAGGATACAATTAATAATAATTTTGTGGATGAATCGATTTTGTCAGTCTCTTATGTTGAGGAGTTTTTCTCTACTACTAGGAATTGTCTTGTAGTGTTTTGTGAGGATTCAGAGGAAGTTTTAGTGATCACAAGACAAACTACTAGTTAGTTAGTTGGTCTTCCATCTGGTTGGTAGTTGCTTAGAGGTTTTCCAACTAAGAATTATTTTGTGGTATCTTGGTATACCGTTTAGAGTAGACATTTCACCAGTTGCAATGTGGGATTGGTTCTTAGAAAAATTGCAGCATAATTTTTTTTTTGGTAGTGCAAGGATCTTCCCTTTGCTGCTAAGTTGATAATTATGAGTAGGATTATTTAGGCCTCCCATGCTTATTATGTGTTATGTTGGATTCCAAACGACATGTAGTTTCACCGATTGGAACAAAATTTGAACTCGTATCTATGGGCCAAGTACGGTGGGGCTCGTGGTCTTTCCATGGTCCCTTACGCAGTCTATATCATGCCCAAGGATGAGGGGGGATTCTACTGATTGATGTGTTGACCCAAGGTATCATTTTTTCTACTAAATGGGTAGTTAGGTGTTTAGAGGGATCATCTCCTTGGTAGGTTTTGATATGACACAAATTGATTTCAGCCCAGCATGATGGAAAATTAAGGGGTCAATTCTATTTTTGTGATATCATCTATACTCCTCATAATTTCTATATTTCAGGGTCCTTCTTTTTCAGGAGTATTTGGATAGCTTCGAGGAAGGTAGTAGGCTTGGTTCATTGGAAATGGTTGGGAACTAGATCATCTTGGTATTTCGTCAAGAGGCCAATTTAGAGTTAGAAGAAGGAGGGTACTTTTATATCTGACATCCCTCATTTTTCAGGCAGGGAGATTTAGCAAAAATAATATTTTATTCTGGTTTGGGATTCCAATGCTCATTCTTCGAAGACTTGGCATTTAGTGACTAGGGATTTTTCATTGTCTTATGTGGATTGAACTACCTGTATGGAGATTCTTGGGCTCTCACACCAGGAGGATACTTTTAAGATGAATATTAATATGACTAGACGCTTTTGGTAAGATTGGGAGTGGAATTTTGGACATCCCTTGAACCAATAAGATTCATGTAATATATACTCCAATTTATATCAACGACATGAATAAGGTCCCATTCTCAATACGTTATGGATTTATTCAAATGTAGAGAGCCATTGGATTCATAGTTTTCATGCTGTCTGATCGATTTGATCTTCTTATAAGATCCTAATTTTTTTCAATGTTTCATCGAAACCTGCACATGAAATCTAGCTAAAACAAGTACAAAAAAAAGATTATTAAGAAAGGAAGAGAGATTCGGTATGGAAGAATGAGAAAATATATTCACACTACTCCAATGAGTTGATCAATTAATGAATGATTGATACATATGATGATAAATATGATACAATGAATGGGTGGAATACACTCATATATAGGGCAGAAAATTCCATAATTTAGAAAAGAAATCAAGCAATTAGCTTTCCTTAGGAATGCATGCATGCATAATAGTGATGGTAAAAATAGAAATTCTAAAATAGAACAAGTCAGTTAACTCCCACTGAATTGTGTGTCAAAAATATAAATTTCTCCAACACCCCCCCTGAACATCACTATGGAGTAAAAAATGAGTCCCAACAACTAGGCCATATTAGGTACTCATGTGTAATGAAACTAATGAACACTAAATAAAAATGAGGAAATAGGGAAAACCACGTGAGAACATACCCCCCCCTCAAAGGACAATGCATAAAAATAAGAAAATAAAAGATGAGATCCACCATGTGGTAGGCATACAGTCTCCTAAGCCAAGAAAAAATGGCAAGTCAATGAAGCATGATCTGATGATGACAGATCATAATCTGCTTAAATGAGTGTGCTGAAGCTGAAATGTTGTACTTGATACTAGTTGAAAACAACCTTATCTCTCCAAAAATTAAGATGCTATCTTACACCAAGATGGTCGGGTTAGTGAGAGTGCTTCCAAAACATAGAAGAAAACACCATAAAAGTCATCAAAATAGAGGTGAATGGAACTATAAAGGTGACATAATCAGTCAAGTCAAGAGAAGTGAGAATGTTTCACATGTATCATGGATGAAACAAATCTATAAGATGTCCTCAAATAATTGCTCAAATGATTCCATGACCAATCATCAAGCCAACCATAAACAATCCTCAGATTTGGTACCTTGCCAAGATGTTATCGTATACGCCTCTTCATCAATGAGTTGAAAGAAGAAGAACTGAGAAAATGTTGAGGATACCTGAAAGGAAAAAAACGTTGCCTCCGATCATGATGTCAAGGATGTCGATATCTGGAGGATGTAGACCCTGTAGTTATTGTTGAAGAGTTTGTTGCTGCAAAAAACTCTATTGTTTGTGTTGAAGAGTCTGATAATGGAAACTCTAATGCCGAAGTTGGTGTCAAATATGGATGTGAAACCTATAAATTGTACCAATAATATATGTAGATGGTGGTTGTTCTAAATCAACAATAGAAAAGTCATCTTTTGTGATGGACTCTTGTGATTGAAAAAATTGAGTCTTAATGGTTGAAATATCAAGACAACTTGCTACTGGCAATGAAGTCCCAACAAAACCAAGTCCGACTTTTATTGGTCTCCTCATAGGATGAATTGGATGAAAATCCCCTGTCCATTCATACTAATACCACCACCAATGTATCCCATCTTATGAATCATTTTTTACCCAAATACATGAGTGTGCAAATAAAAAGTTGTTGAAGGAATATCAGTGGTACTTAGCAATGCAACACTGGCATAAGAAGAAAGATATTGTTGCATATATTTCTGCAAACAAGTAATAATATCTTCCTTCTCCTTTAAATCAACCAAAAAATGTTGATTGAGAAGAGTGAATTTATCCTTAATTTAATTAATGTGGGTGTTCCAAGTATCAACTTGATCTTCTTGATCTTCTAATGAGTAAAATCTCTGGAAAAATAGGTACACACGTTTTGAAGAAAAATATTGAATCTCTCTTTTTCACCTCAAAGTTTGCTAACTTATTTGACAAGTTTTAGATCCAGACTCTAAAGGGTCAATATAACTGCATCTTTTTTATCCATTACAATGATTCGCTCCCAGCTGAGTCTGAGAAACTCCTAAGATTTTACTCTCAATCTGCAAGTGAAAAAATTGAGAAATCACTAAAGAAAGGGCACATCAAATGGAAAATTTGTATCAGTTTTAGGAGGCGATATTAGGACTTCTTTTCTGAGCAAATGGTTGAAAACCCACTTGTAAAATGGGTTGATTTACTTCTCATGTGGGTTGTTTCCGCGTAAAGTTAATAGTTTGGGATAAATCACTGCAGAAAGGTCACTTTAAATGGAAAATTTGTATCAGTTTCAGGAGGCAATCTTACGTATTCCTTTGTGAGAATACGGTGAAGAATTTTTCCAAATGGTTGAAACCCACTTGTATAATGGGTTGATTTACTTCTCACATGGTTCGTTTCCTCCGAAAGTTAATATTTTTGGACAATTGCCTTTTTATTTTACATGGATTATACTCGTTGAATCTTTGATTTTCCTATTCTCTAGCTTGTCTGGATTGCTCCAAGCAACGTAGCTCTATTACCATGTCAATATTTCATCACACAGGAGATCTAGCTAAATCAATTACAAACAAAACTTATTAAGAAAGTAAGAGATATTCAATATGGAAGAATGAGAAAATATATTCACACTACTCCAATGAGCCGATCAGTAAATGAATGATTGATACATATGATGATTAATATGATACAATGAATAAGTGGAATACACTCATATATAGGGCAAAAAATTCCATAATTAAGATGATTCTTCAATGAATGAGTGCATAAAATACATATCATGATTAATATGATACAATGAATGAGTGTAATACACTCATATATAGGGAATAACACTCATATCAATTGGAAAACATTCTTCAAGGGCATTTGCATTCACATGTAGTTTTGTTTGTTAATTCCATATTAGTGATCAAATATTCCTTGGATGGTATTTGACACTATTTGAGAGTTCCTTCCTTATATATCCTTTGGAAACTCCATTGCAAGTTTTCTTTTTTGTAACAAGGTTAGTTCTCAACCAAATTTTTTGAAATTATTGTGAGAAGAGGTACGTATGAAACTCCTTCCAAAAGGGAATTTTTTATTAGAGATGCCAAATTATTATATCCATCCACTTATTTTGATTTCATAGTCGTTTTAGTATCCCTCTAGAAGATGATATTATGTTCATTGTATATACCCTTTTGGTCCTTTTAACTATTGATGTAAATAAATTTCTATATATATAAGAAGTATCTTTTACCAAAAAAATGTCATCGATAAATACCAATACAATTTTTTCCAGTTATTTAATGAAAATGTTGTTCATAAGACACATGAATGTGGCTAGTTAATTGGTAATTCCAAATGGTACCACCATGAACTCGTAATGACTATACCTTTTTCTCAAGGTTTTCTTATGAATATACTCATCCTTAATCTTGATTTGATGATATCCCAATGCCAAGTCAATATTCAACAATACTTTTTCCCTTCTTACCTAATCAAATAGATCATCAATTCGTGGTAAAGGGTACATGTTTTTCACTTTCACTTTGTTCAACCTTTTGTAATCAATGCATAGTTTAAAATTACCATCCTTTTTCATCATAAAGAATACTAGCGCTCCCCAAGAAGACACACTTGGTATAATATACCATTTGTCTAACAATTCTTGTAGTTGTATTTTCATTTCCATCAACTCATGTGTACCCATTCTATACAAACATATTGATATATGTGCATAACCTAGCATAAGATCAATTGAGATATGAATGGAATTTTTTGAAACTCCTTTTTAGTTATATGAAATTTCTCTGAAATCTAACTCAAAGTGTCTTTCACTAAACTTTGATCCCCTTCATCGTCTATGCATTCACATGTCTTATTGTAGCATTCTAGTTTTACTTTATGTGTTGTCAACTAGTCCATGCAAATTAAGACATCATACAAAACCAACAATAAAATATTCATATTCACCTTTGTGAGTATTTCATCCATTTCCTCTAGGAAATCTTCTATCAACTCACTCATTTTTCTCTTAAATCCTATGGCCAACTGAACTAACCAAAATTTGTTATGCTTTTGTTTTAAGAATATGTTTCTTATCAACCTTACCATTAACTTCCACTACTGAATATTGGTGGTCTACTTGTAAATCCTCTAACACAATATATATTTTAGGAATATTTTTTTATACATCATTCACTATTGCAACTTCTTGTATATTATATGCAATCTTCATAGTTTCCTAGCTATGTGGATAGTCCATGAGAATATTCTCTTCTCTACATCCCCAACACTTTAGAGGCTCTTTCCAAGGCTCCCTTGTCTTTCTTGCTTCTATATCTGTTGGTTTTGTTCCACTTTTAGATGGAAAATTTTCTTGGAGACAATTTGGCTTAAAACTTCTAGATTTATTCTTATCTGCAAAGGATTAAATCCTTTCTTCCTCTACTGAAACTTCTCCTATTTATGTTCCTTCCAAATCTTGTCGAATTCTAGTTTATTATTTATTTGTTCATAACAATACTTAGCCTTTCTTATTATATCATCATGAGTCTTAGTATCATCAAATTCAATTCTATATTTGTAAAATTGGGGAAATCCACCAAGGAAAATTTGAATTTTCACTTTTTTATCTTTGATGTATGCAACATACCTCCGTAGTTCCAAAAAATTACCTGCATAGTCATCCATGGTTGATTGAGCCAAATTCATTTCATGAAATTCCTTAATTTTTCCACCATAATACCTCTTTGATAGATGTTTATAACGGAAGTATTTTTTAGATATATTCTAAGTGATTTTCCTTTCACTAATCTTCTTGAAAGTCTGGATATTTTCCCACTATATGGATGCTCTACCCTTCATGTTTCTAGCATACTTGTGTACCTAGAAATACTTTCTCATTCCAAAAGTCGTGCCTCATCTTCCTCATTGGACTTCACCTGACCATTAAAGGTAGGAGGTTTTATCTTATAGAATTCCCCCTATAAGTAGTATTTGGATAATTTCTTCTTCCTATATCTAGAAGAAGGTTTTGATCCATTTCTAATGGAATCATTAGAGGTAGTTTTATTATATCTTGAAGAATTTCATGTTGTATAAGTATCATCACTGGAGGCTCAAATCTTGATGGTAAGAGACGTCTTTATTGAAGAAATTTTACCGGTGTTACTTGATATTTGTCCTTGATGCATGTCTTTCTAAATCTCAGTTAAGATTTGGAATAAATAAACATCCAATTCATTATATTCATCTTGAGCAGTGATAATCTTCTTATTATCTTCTTTGCAACTTTGAAGTTCCACCCTCATACTTCTCATAGTATTTTCCATGTTTGGAGGAGTCTCCACATATCTCCTCTCATTAGTATTAGTTTCCTGGATGTGTGGTGAATATTCCATGTTTTATTTATTTATTTTGTCCTTCTCTTTCTCTATGAAAACAATGTCAAGGTAAGATGTTAACTTTTTCAAAACATAATATCAACATCAGTCCATATTTTGATCATATACAACCGAGTGTTGTAGTTTATCTCTGATACCATTTGTAATGTACCCGTAAATATAAAGACACCATCATCATTAATACCAATTGCAGTATACCAATAAATACAGAGACACCATCATGATTAATTTCTAACTTCCTTCATGGAAATAATTCCTGATAATATATATTAATTATATAAGATGGAAAAATACAAATATAAATAATTTTATTTTCACTAGATTAAATTTGTGCATTATTCATAGTATGGAAATATAATATGATCTAGTCATGAAGCATCACAATTGTCCTCTGAAATGTCAAGATAGAATTTTCAAGATGAAAAAAACTCCCGATAATAAATCTTGATAATCAAATACCATAGTGCAACTTGATCGTTCCAATGTGGATGATAAAACATGGTGCTTCAGTATAATTTTGGTGTATGTCTCCATTATACCTTCATATTGGAAAATATGGAAAATATTGATCACCTTAATTGCATTTCTATGTAGATAGAAAGCATTATAGTAATGTTGCAATATATTGTTGTATTTAAATGAGATTGGGAATGGTACTTCTCATCAGATTCCTAATTAGCATGAATTATGAAACAAATGGTATGGAATTCTAAATTATAATGAATTATGAAACAAAAGGTATCCATAGTTAGATTCTTTTACATGTGAGTAACCACCGGATATACCAATCTTTCTTTTTTTCTTGTATGCAATTATTCCAAATAAAAAATATGCAAGGAATTAAAAAATGAATCACCATACATGATAATCTAATGAAAAAAATGAACACATCCATTTCTTAAAACTCCAAAAGACATAAAAAATTCAAGGTTGGTTCCTACCTCAATTGCAACTATTTCTTATTCATGTTGGTTAAGTTGAATAATCCAAACTATATGGTCATATGATTTCGAAGGCTTCACAATGATTACAAGTAGAGGAGAAACAATATAGTATAGAGGTCCATACCCATTAATCCATTGTGTTTTTTCACTACCATTCCTTGACAAAGGGTCATGATCAAGCCCATAATTTGTAATCTATTGATGGATCTTCATTTTTGAAAGTATCAATGTGTACCTCATTTCGTTTAGCACATCCTTCTTGCCAAATATGGTGTGCCTTTACCAAATTTGTTTTCTCCATCCTCCTTATTAGTTATATAAACTAGAATAAGAAGAGAATCTCCATAGGGTACAAGTCCAGAAACAAAATAATTAGCCTGAAATGTAGCCACAATAATCAGTCTGAAATGTAGAGTATGAATAGATCCTATCTGTTGTACTTATTCCTCTAGAGGATTTGTGTTTGATAGTTGTATTTTGTATAGAGGATCCCCAACCAATGACCAAAAACATAGGTGAATGGATACCCAATTACATGGAAGTTACATGTAGCAAATTGACAAATGAGTTTATCGAAAGGCAAAGACAAATGCAAAATTTTAGAGACCTAGTATTTAGTTTCCTGGTGTGGGTATGAGGGATTTAATATTTACTACCATTAACTAGGAATATAATTTCAAGTGTGACTATCTTCAATGCCAATGGAAAATTTGGAACTTAATCAATTATAATCTTGAAATAAGTGCAATGGTCCATCCACAAATTTATGTAATGTGTCAGTGTTTTGTGACCATAATTTCACTGAACTAGTGTGATATTTTCTATCGAAATGAGTGCTAAAACACAAGTTAAAAGGAAAAAATCTACAATAAAATTGAATATGCATTTCACAAGTATTCGAAAAAACCCAAGGAAAGGTAATAGACAAAACTGTTCACCCTACGAAAATGTGAAAGATTCTACAATTCACAAAGGTGAGGAGGATGTGGATATGGGTTATGGGGATGAAAATTATGCATTAAATCTAACTTCATATAGTTTCAACAATAGGATTGGTTGTATACTATTTGTGCTCAAAATCTACCCAAATGAAGAATTATAATAGCAATCTCACAAATTCAACACAAGTTCGCAATCTGAATTATGGAAGAGATAGTTGTACAACACAAGATAAGCTCCTAGTGTAATGTCGAACTATTCAAGTCACGATTTTATTTTGAATTGTGATCTAGGTGTAGAAAAGATGTTTCCATATTGTTCTTGGAATGCCATATTCAAGTCACACATGAAGGGTGCAAATTATTCTTGGAATTCCATATTGTAGCCAACATGAACAATGTATTCACCGTCAACTATATTTTCCATCCATTTTAAGGTATCCTCAAGCCAGACAACTTTATGCTTGAGGAAGTTGATTGAGACCAAAGAAGTGACCAGTATGGAATAATATGCTCAAATATTTTATGTCTATGTTTATTTTCTAGGAGGAAATCCTTAATACGTTTTGAGGACCATTAGAGAGATCCTCTAAGCTATGAATCCCACTAGAGTATATAATTTTATTAATTTTTAAATATGTTGAGAGATAAAAATATCTATTGAGCGAGACCAATCCAGACATCAATCCTTTCATTTACAACAAAATATCCTCTATAAATTAGAATTATAGAGGAAGAAAAAGTATTCTCTCACAGGTAAAGAAAACACACATAAATCATTACCTATAAATTTAATTAGTAATTAATCTTGTCCCTCTAAAGAGTTATGTTTACATAAATTTTAATTCAACAACAAATGAATACAAAATGATCTACAATAATTCTTAAGAAATAGAAATAGAAATGACAGAAGTAAAAACTCGGTGTTTATCTAAAATTTTAGAGATAAATTTATACACACACACACATATATATATCCAAAACATAGTTATAAACTTACCTTTTGAATGTTGCATACTGAACAACCATTGGAGCCAACAATTTCCACCCAATCATGGGATCTCCACTATAGATGCCACCCCCTATCCATGTTATGATACCACTAAATAGGTCTAAACTAAGTTATTTTCACTGTTAGTTTTATTGAGGATAGAGAAATTCTTAGGCACCCACATTACCTACCCACACAAAACTAGGAGTATTTCTTTCTCTTCTACATAGTACCTTGGAAATTCCTCTCTTGAATGTTCTTAATTTGAAACTAAATAGGTCTAAACCAAGTGATTTTCACTATTAGTTTTATTGGGGATAGAGCAATGCTTAGGCACCCACATTACCTACCCCGCACAAAACTAGGAGTATTTTTCTCTCTTATACATAGTATCTTGGAAATTCCTCCCTTCAATGCTCTTGGGCATGTGCATAGAAAGGTATAGGATGATATCTCAAGTTTTTGTAGAATATCCATGGATTCTTTGCACTTTTTCTTATGTTTAAGAGCTTCATTTCATGGATTTGTTCTATCATGGACTTGGATCTCTTTTTCTACTTTCTAACCCTTTAAAGCTCTATGTCTCCTTGTTTCCAACAACCACTTCCTACCTATTAAATTTTCCCATGCATTCATGATAACAAGATAATTCCAATTCAACTTCTCTCCCAGTGCTAAGTAGGAGAGACTTCTTATTAGATTTTAAGAAATGATGTCTTAGATTGAAGAATTTGTTTCTTCCACTCCTCTTAAACTCTTTTAACTTTGTAACTTAAATTTTGAAATGAGTGAATGTTCAAGGTAACATAAGGTAGATGTTTTTAGGAATAAACCCCCCTTACACCCCGTCATCTTTCCCATCTTGTGGTATCATATTGATTCAAAATGGATGCAGAAAGGACAAAATTTTAAATTTCTTGGAATCAGATGAAACCAATGTCATTGTGTAGGGATTTTCGTTCTCATTCCAACCTTATATTTTTTTTTTCCGAAAATGGACATTGTATACGAAAGTTATCGCATTTTGAACTTTTTCCCAAATAGACAAAAAAGTCAAAGTCAACTTGTCAAAGCCCATACTAACGACGTCAACAGTACGTCATGATAACATTAGAAGGGTGACATGGCAGCACTAGGAACTGACCAGTGTTAACCAAATTTGATGTTTTCAAGCTGAGTTGGCATGGTATGGAAGTGACACATGGCACTGTACAGAAGTGACACATGGTAGGTTGACACATGGTAGTACGGATGTTGACATGGAAGGGTGACATGTGGCAGTATGGAAGCACGATGTGGCACTATACAGACGTTGACATGGCACTGTGTGGATGTTGACTTGGCACTGTATGGATGGTGACGTGGAATTGTACAGATGACATGTGGAAGCTGATTGGGCATGTTGACATGGTCGTACATATGACACGTGGAATATGACTATGCAGGGTGACGTGGCTCAAGCCAATGATGATGTGAAACATGTCCTAATGAGGAGGCACCATGTGGAACCTTCTCGAAGGTAAAATCTGGCGGTTTCAACCAAATTTGGCGGTTACCACAAAATCTAGTGGAATCTCGCTAAATATGGATAATTTTCACTAAATCTGGCTAACTGTCACTAAATTTGATGGATTCTGGCTTATTTAGCCGAGAAAGGAAATTAAAAAAAAAAAAAAATTGTCACGTAGTTCAAGACTGTATAGATCTGACAGTGCGAAGCATTGGGAATCATGTCCGGGAGAGGTGTCGAGGGAATACTTAGAAGAAGATCGATTTTATACTCAAAATTTCCATGATTTTGAGGGAAGTCCCAATATGGCTTATGTTTATGCATCCGAGTAGCCGAACAGAAAAGTCCCTCCAGACCCGAAGATGTCGAGCCAAGCATAGCCGACTTCATACTCAAAAGTCTCAAAATTTCTTGTTCCACCCATTGGTGATGTTTGTTTCTATCCACAAATTACATATCTGAAAGGTGGTTTCAGGAGCTGTTATGTAAGCCTTTCTTTTGTATTCTTAAAGCATTGAAGATTAATAAGAAGCCTTCCCCACTAAGACAAAGACCCATAGGCATAGGAAAACTTGTGTTGAACTTCGTTATCAATCTTGGTGTTATGGTTTGTTGTTTTTACTTCTTATATGGCTACAAAATTATTTTATTAAGCTTCTTCTCTTAATTCCTAAAATGGTAAATCAACTCATGCATAAACTTAACCATAGTATTTAAAAGATCAATTACATATCACATATCCCCTTTAGGCTCTCATTTTTAGTTGCTCTTGATCTTCTTCTTTATTAACTACAAAAACAAAAATTCTTACAATATTCACAACACCATACTATATCTACTCCATGGTGCTAATATAGAAGAAAATAAGTTATCCATGAAAAGTATTTAAAAATTTTACTACACATATTTCGAGTAAAAAAAATTGTATGTGACATATATATAAAGGAAAACCTTGCATGAAACTATCATGCAGTTTCTCGCATATGTGGATGGTAACAAGAACAAATCTATTAGTGTTGGATTGATGCTTGATTCATCTGGGACATCGAGTAAGACATGTAACATAAATATCCATCTTAGGGAATTGATCGTGAGACCTCATGCATGGATCTTAAAACACTCAACCACTCAAGCGAACCCATTGTTTCTATGTATATATGTATGTATGGTTTACTTGAATCATATTTTGAATATGATGAAGTGAGACATAAGATATATTTAGGAGCAACCCTATTTACGTTCAAGTGTTTGGGTTCATACAATCTTATATCCCTTATGATAATATAAAGGAAAATAAATTTTGGAAATGTTACTAAGTATATAAATTACTGACATACATCAATGACCCATATCATCTCTGTGAAAGGAAGCAGGAGTGTAGAATACACTTCCTAAACTAATATTTGAGAGAAGAATGTGCAAAAACCAAAAGAAAACATAATATTTGCAAACACAAGAAATGAACAAGAATCCATTAACACCATGATATCGTAGGGAAAACATGTTTGGGAGAAAAATCCCACACTCTAAAGGACACTTAATGTATTATTAAAAAAATAAAAGATTACAATACATAGTCTTTGTATTCTCAATAAGAGTGCTCAACAGGGGAATAATATTGAATAAAATTTGGCCTCATAATAATAAGATAAAAGGTACTCTTTTGTATTTCCTCCACCCTAACACTCAATATATAGGAATAGTAAAACCATAAACAATTTATGGTTTACAGTTTCTACATATTGGGAACCACTACTAGGTTATTCCTTTCTTTTTCTCTACACCACTATAGAACTGCAATATTCTTTGATCAACACTACAATTATTATTGAATCAACACTACATTATTCTCTACTTATCGTTGTAATTATTCTCTTTTCAACATTTCATTCTTCTGTGCTTAGCATTGTAATTATTCTTTGCCCAACAATGCAATTATTTTCTTCTCAACACTACATTCTTCTCTGCTCAACGTTGTAATTATTATTTTCCCAACACTACAAGGTGTGTGAAAAACATGCACCAACATTCTCCAACATTTAATATACCTTTCAAGGATAGAAGGGATAATGCATTAAACTACGAGATAATTTATAAGGTCCATAAGGCCCATAAACTCACAAAAACACTTGAATTTACTTGGGCTTACCGGTTTCATCAATGCATCTACAACATTCAACAAGGTTCCAACTTTATCTAGGATCACATTTCCATCCTCTACCATGTCCATAATGAAATGGTGTTTGATATCTATATTGTTTTTCTTTACATGAAAGGTTGGGTTCTTAGCTAAATAAAGGACACCATTACTATCACATTTAATTATAATAGATTTCTAACTTAGCCCTACTTTTGAACAAAGTTTCATAGACCAAATGGCATCTTTAGAGGCATGAGTAGTTGTCATATACTCCACCTTTATAGTGGAAAAATACACCATATATTTTTTCTTTCTCATCCAATTCACTTCTCCCCCAAACAACTAAAACACATATCTACTCATAGATCTCCTTCTATCTACACAACCTTCCCAATCAACATCGTCATAACCCCATATATCTATTGAGTGTGAGTCCTGTGAAACATCATTATGATAAAAAATGAAATATTCAGAAGTACCTAACAAATATTTTAACGCCCTCTTCAATGCATCCCAATATTCACTTCCAGGATTAGCCATGAATCCACTTAATACTCCCAGTACTTAGAAAATTTATGGTCTAGTATAAACCATATCATACCTAAAACTACCAAATACACTATCATAAGGAATAGATTCCATATCCTCCATCTCTACGGGTTTTATAGGACACTTCTCAATTGAAAGATTACTTCCAATGGAGATTGGGGCACTCAATGTTTTGCAATCTTCCATACAGAAACATTGCAACACAAAGTTTACATACTTACTCCATCTCAACCAAAGCCTTTTTTTCACTCTATCTCTCTTGAAATCCATTCCTATGATATATTTTTTATCCCCCATGTAAGGCCCCATATTTTGAATTTAGGTAGTTAGAACTTTGATTTTTCTCATCTTAGTAATTCATTTCTTAACAACTTTTTGGACTTAACAATATTAATATAGACATGTGACAAGTGTACCTATGTACCTATTTATGTGTTGCATACTATTATTTTAATTGTTATATGCTCATGATGATGATAACTCTTTGATTTGCTTAAACATGCAAATTAAGATGTGGAATTTAGGTACATGGATAATGATTCAAAGTTATGTTGAGAATGCATAACAGATGTAAGACATGATAAAAATAAACATACATTTCTTAATTGAACGCCAATACATATATGGATTCTTATATAAAATTATGATGTATATACATGGATATGAGTTATTGGTGAACTAACCTACAGGTTGACGAGCTATGTGATAGCCAAATGACTACAATGATGAGGTAGCATGGATGTCGTAGACATCAAGAAGATAATGTATTCTATAAAGTTATAATTATTATTTAATTTATGATTCAAAATATTGCTATGACTTGTGGTAAGTGTGGTTTTGACAGGACAGACAATTTTCCCAGAGTGATTGTTTGATGACGTCACTCTAAGAACAGTAGTTGCACAGTATGAAAACTGTTACTTATGTTGACCCTAGTTCTATGAGGAGGGGTGGAGGTATTTCCCACCTTTTATCCTCTGAAACCTAGAGTCGTGGGAGGGCTGTGTGAAGTCACACTTCCCTAGACGTGTGATGGCGACTGTTAGTTGCTTGTTGGGGAAGCTTGGTAGAGATGTATGACACTTCCGTTCACGGTTTCTATCTGGAGTTAGGTCAATATAGTTGATGCTCCATCTTAGTCCAATAGAGGAAAGGATAGGATGGATAATGGAAGTAGGTTAGGAAGGAAGGATGCTTCGATGTTAGTTGAGAATACTGATTGGGGATTAGAGATGCCACTATTGTTTACTCACTTGGTTCCTACCATGTTTAAAACCTTCTTTGATTTCCTATTGATATTTTAAGTGTGA
>SNQJ01S0048224.1:118577-134692 GCA_010110895.2 Picea sitchensis | reverse complement strand
GAAAAGGAAAATTAATGGTTTTTTTTACTAACCGTAACATTGACAAAAATAATATGATGCATACCATGCACAAAAATAATATGATGCATAACATAATGCTTGTAAATAACATTATGTTTAAGTGTTTAGAAATATGGATAGGTCACGGTTCTTATCATCACCTGCCCTATATCCACTTGTAAAGACCACTCATCGCGCTGTCCTTTGATTTCGTTCCATTTGTGCACCAGATTGTAGCTCTTTATGATGTACACGATCTCCAATCCTTCTGTTTTCACCACGTTGTTCATCGATTCCCCTTCCAACACCTCACAATTACATAGATTGAGATGTTGCAACGAATAAAGGAGATGGAAATTTTCAGGGAGCTTCTTTAATTTCTTACAGCCATCCAAGGATAGAGTTCTCAATGTTGAGAGAGCATTGAAGTCTGTACACAACTCTTGAAGTTCAGTGCAGCGAGATAAATCCAAGTGCACCAAATATTTGAGTTGAGAGAAAGCTTCTGGAAGCTTTTTTAAACTAGTACATGATTTGAGTTTCAGCACTCTTAAACTTTTTAATTTATCAAATTGATCTGGAAGCTTCTTTAAAGACTTACACCTGGTCAATTTAAGATATGTCATCGAGAGGAGGGTGCAAAACTCATTGGGAAGTTCTTCTAAACTAGAACACCATGAAATATCCATTGAGAGCAACGACTTCAACTCTCCAATGGTTTTTGGAATACTAATTAGATTACTACAATGTGATACATCAAGTTTTTCAAGGGATGTTATCTTTCCTAAGTCATCAGGGAGATGCTCTAGGGCTTTGCAAAACGATAAATTCAATACTCTCAAGGACGAAAGTTCCCCAAAATTGTCAGGAAGCACCTTCAAACTATCACAATAAGTGATACTGAGTATTTCTAAAGAATTTAATGACCCAAAATCTTTTGGGAGCTGAGCTAAATATTGACAGTGATCCATTTTCAGCACTCTCAAAGATCGAAGCTTTGAAATTGAATATGGAAGTTCCTTAAAGGATTTGCAGTTTGAAAGAGTTAGTTCACGCAAACCCTTTACTAGATCTCCCAACACACTAGGCAGTTCTTTCAACCCTAGAAAGTTGATCAATTTCAATATTCGCAAATCTGGTAGACGCAGAAGCCTAGTGGGAAAGATTTCCAAGTTGTCGCAATGCAACTTTCCATCAATTTCCATGTACTTGAGATTTGGGGGCATCTGAAATCCATAATCAAATCATTAAGATTAATAAACTGTTTAGTTGGACATAGATCCACAATTTTCTAAAAATGATAGGAAGAAGCAAGACGTATACATATGAAATAGAATTTCATTTAGATTAATAAAATGTTTGAATTTCTAAAAGAAGAAACAAGAAACTAAGAATTGAATGAAAAACAAGAAACTGAATATGTGAAGCAGACTTACCCTGATGAGTTGACTCAAATCATTGGCAGGCTCGGATCTCAAGTATCTTAACTGCTCTACCTGCGATTAAATGGAAGATTAGTAACGGCCGCTTAGGAAAAATCGGTATTATAAATGCATTATTATATTTTCCCTCCACTTCCATTTTTGTCACAGTTTCTATTTATATTCCAGATGTCACTATTTTCAGTTAACAAAATATCTTTCATTGTTGGAATAACATACATGCCAATAATTAATTAAGTGACAAGATAAACATTGTCCAAAACGAAAGTGACTACGTTTTTTTTCGAGTTCATAAAAGTTTGGTACCTTGTCATCCTCAGGAAAGTTCATAAGTTGGTTTGTTACATTGAATCTGATTCTCGCTCCCTTTGTCTTTCTTCGGCCGACTTCCATAATGACATCATCTACGGTTACAACCCCATTTGTGTCTTTGGCCACTAGTGCTCTACGTTCTAACCTGTCCAGGGCGGTCTTTCCCACAATATCTGCAACCGTGTCCCAATTCCACCCTTTGAAGAATGAACAAATGTCTAGGAATGGCTCTTTGCACTCCTTAGGAAGCTTGTCGTAAACAACAAAGTAGGATTCTAATTTCGCCCCAAACTCTTCACCCTCAAATTTTTCTAGTTCTTCAAGTACTTCACAAACTTCTTGTTTGTCCTTTGCAGAGGAGAGTTCTTGTGCTACTAAGTGTAACATTAATGGAATTCCACCGCATTTGTCTATTATACGGTTGAATGGGATGGAACTTAATATTTCGTCTGATGATATTTGGTTTTTTAATAAAGTCAATGCATCCGCAGACGAAATGCATCTCATTCGATACTCTTTGGGAGGTGTTTTCATTTGACATGCTTTACGCACATTTATGTCACGTGCAGTGATTAGCAACCTTACTTTCTTTGCTGTATCGAAATTCAGTGGCAAAAGTTGTCGAAGCTTATCTTTCTCCAAAACATTGTCAATATAAATTAAGGCCGTCACCTCTTCTAAGGCGATGCGGATCTGTTCCTGTCCATCCTGGTACTTCCTAATTTCTGGAATATTTTTACTTCCCCTCAAATCTTCTAATATCTTTTTTTGCAACTTCACTATATCTGGAATTGAGTCGACACTCTTAAACAATTCAACGTGAGAATATTTACCTTCTTTACCGTCAACATTAATGTTGACCCTGTTGAAAACAGCATCTGCAACGGTGGTCTTCCCCATTCCTCCAAAACCGTACAAGATAACTGCGACAGACTTGATTTCAGTTCCCCATTCCAAGAGATCCGTAACTTCTTTAACTGACTTAGTAATGCCAACTGTATTAACAACATTTCATCTTATTATTATTCATAAGATAATATCAATAATAACTACAAATTTAAAATATTAATAAAATTATCTCAATAATAATTACAAATTTAATAAACTATATAAAATAAAATATTCACCCGCATGCTTCGGAGCCTCTCTCGATAAACGGGGTTGCTTTAGTAGCGCGTCTGAAATACTAAAATTCATTTGCAAACGAATGGCCTCCTGCTTGTGATTTATCTTTTTATTAATTCTACCAAGCTCCGTATTGTTTACAGACGCTTTGAACAACCTGCAATCAAACAATGGATTTCGATGAAAACATTAACATGACTTTCTTTGCACCTGTCCGGAACAAGAGTTATCTGTTATATACATATCAATAAACAACTAAGATTAACAATCAAATGTTGAGTACTTACTTGGAAAAAGGAGAGGACTTAATCTGACTAAGACACTTCACTGTACCATCTATTATCAATTCTGTTGCAGCCTTGATCTCAACCTCCATTCCTTCTTTCAATTTCTCCCTTTCTGTACACTGCTTAACAAGTTTATTTAAAATATTCAATTCCTCCAGAATACTCAGACACTCCTCTTTGTTGTCAGAAACATTTTGGAATCTCTTCAAACCATATGCAATTACAAAAAATCCTGCAGTAACAAAGCTTGGGCACCCTATTATCTCAAGGAGATCTTTTACGGCGGTCGTTACTTCGCTTAAATCTTTCTGTATATAAAGGGAAAGAAATTAGTTCTAATATAAAGTAAACTCAGCTTTTATTAGTTGCAGATCTGAAATTTTCAATGAAGGTTAACACGTTACCAAGACAGGACCACTCGTGTTTGTTTTTCTTCCCGTTGACAGGAACAGTAAGAGTTCTGATAATCGGTCCGGCCATTGGCAATCATAACCAGGCGTGGGTTCTCCCTGATGGAAAAAATATATATAGCCAAATCGGTTCGGCGAGTTAAAACTTTAACATTAATATAACAATGTAATTCGTAGCTGTATTCCAATGAATATGAAGAATATGAAAGTGCGTATTCACCTTGCTGATCAGATTCAAAAGTTGATTTATGTCATTAATAACACGCTCAGTATCGTTTCCGGAGTCATCTTTAAATATGTTTCTTTCTGCACCAATCACAATTACCCCTATGATTATTATTTTCAAAACTATAAGTTGATGGCCCTGACGGCCCTTTGCATCATGACTATTAATATTTTACTAAGTATACCATAGGCAGAAATAAAAATATTCGATTTATTTTACTATTATTTGCAGATAAAAGACTAATACCGACCTTCCACTGAAACACGCGGACGGAGGATATGCCATATTTTATTTGCCATCTCTCTCATCGGCTTCCTTCCATGTATTGTATCATTACTTGCGGAAGCCAAGTTCCCACTCCCTGAAAAACACGGACAGAGGATATGCCATGTTTTATTTGCCATCTCTCTCATCGGCTTCCTTCCATGTATTGTATCATTACTTGCGGAAGCCAAGTTCCCACTCTCTGAAGGAGCTGTTTGGTTCGCACCTTCCGATGAAGTTGGCTGGGAACAAACTGGCTGATCTTGAGATGGCGAGTCCCCACCCAGTGATTGAATTGACTGGGTCATCAGTTTACTATGGAGTAAGGTAACTTCAGAGCAAACAGATCCGCTTTTCAGGAAAAAAGAAAAGAAGGAGATACCTCCATTCGCCCTCCTAAAAAGAGATATCCACCGGCCCTCCTACTAAGTAGTTGTAAGTAGTTGTCTCCTTTTTATCCTTATAGTTTGGGGAAGTTACCGGCATGAAGAGCCACAGACTTGAACAGACTTACAGGAGCACTAGGAGCACTAACAGATCCACATATGTGTATATTATTATATGAGAAGACCGACCGCTAACTAAAGCTCAATGGAGCATAAAGAGAGATAGCTAACCCAAGGTCCTTTTGCAAGTCAAACAAGTCCATCAATCAATAATAAGGCCTTGAAAGGCAATTCTGGTTCTAGGTCCTGGCTGGTCTGCTTCCCCTGGAGCAAGTGCCTTTCCTTGTTGGGATAACCTCAAGGGATAACCTCAATCAAAAGGGAGGGAATTGGGGGATAAAAGAGTGGCTGGAAGGCTCCTTTCAGTAAGTAAGAGTGTCCGTGGACTACAAGATCCTCCTTGGGCATGATTACATCTATGCCATGAATGTTGTGGTGTCTTCACTCTTTTGGGTCATGAAATTACCTCATGAAGGACGCATCGTCACCATCGATCATCTCGCATACTGTGATCTCGATTGAACGGGCTAGTAGACCCCTATAAACGTCTGGTTATTTTGATTTTCATGACTTGCCTGTGGGGAACCCTTAATGCCATGACTTTCCCTCCCGTCTTTATCACAAGTTTATAACACCCTTGAATGGCTCGACTGACTGCTCGGCAGACTCGCTACTTGTCTCAAAACGAAGAACTACTGCTGCAAGTCTTGGTCCGGTTGGTACTTATCTTGGCTTAGCTGGCACACAGACTACTTAGAAAAAAAGGTGGGTTTGAATTCGGTCAGATTTTTGTCTAGGTTTATGGATCAAAGTTCCATACATTTCGAATTTTTATCTTAAGGGTTTTGACCCATTTTAAACCAATCTAAATATTCAGAAAATTGATCAGAATTCTGAATTAACAAAAACTTTAAAAATAAACCCACCTGAAGACTGCTGAAGACTGGCCGGAAAACTAACTAAAAAAATTGCTCCGTTTACCATACTCTCAGTCGTCAATTTAACAGGTGATATTGATTTCGAAGTCCTACCTGCACAGGATGGGATGCAACAGATTTTGTCTGTAATTTCTCTCCTCAAACGCCCTTCGACGCTTTGAGAAATGAAGGAACGATCTCTGAAAAATGAAATGATGGTACAATATTTGTAGATGTTGCTCAGAATAAATTAATGTTTCATTATGGCGATAAAGGACAACCCAACGTAATATTAAAAATTGCCCAGAGTTGTTACGATTATAGTAATAGATATATCAATCTTCAAAGTTGACCAACCAACAATCGGCCCATAAACCAATAGTTAGTGGTAAAGGACAACCCAACCTACTATTAAAAATTGCCCAGAGTTATTACGATTAAAGTAATAGAGATATCAATCTTCAAAGTCGACCAACCTACAATCGGCCCATAAACCAATATTTTGTGGTAAAGGACAACCCAACCTAATATTAAAAATTGCACAGAGTTGTTACGATTATAGTAATAGATATATCAATCTTTAAAGTCGACCAACCGACAATCGGCCCTTAAACCAATATTTTGTCATCTACTATTTTCTCCCCTAAAAGGCGCTTTGACAAATAATGGAAATGTTTTCTTCACAAATGAAATGATGGTACAATGTATCTAGAGATGTTGGATGAGTAAATTAATGTTTCATTATGGCTGTGAAGAACAATTCAACATAGTATTAAAATTGCCCTGAGTTGTCACGATTATAGTAATAGATATATCATCTTCAAAGTGGAAGGATAATCAGGCCCTAAACCTAATATTTTGTCGTCTACCATTTCTGTAGTCAAAGGCGCTTCGACGCTTGGACAAATAATGGAAATGATCTCGAGAAATGAAATGAGATAAGAGTACAACGTATTTAGATATGTTACCCAGAGTAAATTAATGTTTCATTATGGCGGTAAAGGACAACCCAACCTAATATTAAAAAATTGCAATGAGTTGTTACGATTACAGTAATAGATATATCATGTTCAAAGTCTAAGGACAATCGGCCATAAACCTAATATTTTATCCTCAACCATTTCTCTCTTAAAAGGCGCTTCGATGCTTTGACAAACAAGGGCAGCGTGGCTGCGTGTACTGCGTGTACTGGATTGGCACGGATGCTTCTCGTCTCCTAAGGACATGCCATGTGCGATGCGTGGTATGTTCAAGCGGTGTGATGGTATCGATTCCAATTGCCGCATCCTGTACAAAAGATGGCGGCGAAAAGTAATTATGATTGAAAGTGACGGGACTGGGGACAAAGTATTAAATATAAATAATATAAAATAGAAATTTAACTTACCCACTTTGTAGTTTGTAATGTTATTGAGTTAATTTTTACCTCGAAATAAGTGAAGGCTGCAATAACACTATAAAGTTATCAGCCAATGAAAGGTAAGAAAATTCAATTTTTTTTACATATTAAAAAATAAGAATTTTAGTTTCTTATGTTATACATTAAGATTTTTACAAAAATTTTAAAGTCAGACCAAATTAATAGAAAAGTCAACCCCAACTCATCACTATGTATACTGGGTGGGAGGCAGTACAATAATGGAAATGGTATGTGAGAAATGAAATTATGGTATAATGTATTTAGAGATGTTATAAGAGTAAATTAATGTTTCATCATGGGGTAAAGACAATCTAACCTAATATTAAAAATTACCATGAGTTGTTACGATATATCATATTCAAAGTTGAAAGATAATTGGGTGTGTTACCCCTTAGCCTAGGGGTAACTAAGGAGATCAGATCTCAAGGCCCACCACAGGTTGTAGATATGGAGTGTCGAGAGTCAGATGAACAAAACATAGCCTTGGAGAGGCTCATTTTTTCATTGATGCATCCTACACATCACCAGCAGCAGCATCCACCACATCGGCCTAGTCCCAGAAGGCAGTGAGTCTTGCTCCATGAAATAATGAGTCAAGGTATCATGGTACCTATCACTCTTATATATAAAGCATTTGAACATGTTGCAATGAATCTTTCTTGATTTCAAGACGTTTGCTTGGAATTTATTCTCTTTTCCTTGTTTAAACTTGAGGGGGGGGTGTCATTGTGTCATAGTAATTAGTTGGTTTCCCTCAGGAATAAGTTGTTACTCGGTGGTTCCTTGAAAATTCATCGGTCGTTCCCTACCATATTTATCACTTTCCATACTTTTTCCTTCCATCTCCCTAGCCTTTTGGGATCTTCAGGTGTATTGACCTAAATAGAGATTATACCTTACCTTGTGGGAAGAAGGGGTTGAAGGCCTAGAGGGTAAAAGTAGCTGGAAAAATATAAAATTCAATCATAAAACCTTTGAGATGCTTCACCCAGGGATTCCTGAGAAAGCAATGAAATGCTTCTCTGTAAGAAATGGGGGACCCACAAAATGAATGATGATGAATGCTCAAGGTATTAGTTGGGGGATAGGAGGTCTCATCACGAGTCATCCTATCATGATCGTAAGTATTCAATGGTATGACATTACCATCATCTGGACACCAAGCCAGGGTAGTGGATCTCAGTTGCATGACTGAGGGAAAGGGAGTCTCATCACTAGCTAGCCTTCTCATTTCCACGAGCTATTTGTGAATGACATTGTTGTATCTGGACACCAAGCTAGGACAATGGCCTCCAACTAATTCCTTGAAACATGAAATAAACGTGAAAGAAAGAGCTAAGAAGAAGAATGACAAATGAATAGGATTGGAAAAATTGCATTGCGGACGAAAGGAAGCTCACCCTCTACAAAGGTGCCCATATGTAAGACAATACAAACCCTTGCATGTCATGAACCCCATGCCCAAGAGTTTACCCCACATCATATCACATGCACACATGACTTGGATTGGTTCCACCTAGGAAACACCCTAAACCTAGGGGTTATTGACCCAATAGGAGATCTTGAGACCCTCTCCAAACCTAAATTTGGCAAGTTGTATAACGTCCTCAACATTTGTTTAGGTTAGGGGGGTTTGATGCACATGTTCAGGTCATTTGACTATTAGATGTGATTTACATGCCATGATACTTGTGACTTATGGACCCCTCGAGGGCGTACTTGTTGTCTCTATAGGACTTTTCCTAGTGGATACGAATTCATGAGGAGATGACTAGTTTGGACCTTCATGAGGGCCTAAAATCCAACAGATGGATGTTGAGACCCCAAGCAAGGGGCATGATGAAGATTGTTGACTTGGACCATGAAGAAGGAATTTGTTGCCTTTGGAGGCACTTTGGCAAGCCTTAAACGGAGGAGCCCTACCTTCGTTCACTTGGAAAATGGCCTTGGGAGGCATAGAGACAATCCACCTATCCCATGACATCATCTTGGAGGGGATAGGGTTTCATGCAGTGATGTTCCAGTGAAAGAAGGAAAATTACACAACGTTCTAGCAGAAGGTGGTGTGATTAAGCCCTAGGAGGGCCAATGTTCCATCATTAGAGGCAGGACATGCATCATGAGAGATGAACATCACCCTAGAAAGGGAATGACGTCACCCTACTAGGGTTTTATTGTTGCATTTTTGTAAAATTTAATTTTGTAAGTGAATGTTCAAGGTCGGTCCTAATTTTTTACCTAAAATTAATTAAAGGTCAAATTATTGTATAAACAAACATAAAACACTTTCATTTTGGATCATAACTCTCACCTCAAAAGAGGGAGGACTGAAATTTTCTCCCAGGTGGCATATTTTGGCTGAAATTTGTGCTATTTAGAAGTTTATGGTATCTTTTGCTCATGCGTTAGGCTTGGAGGAGCTTTCTTATGATGTGTCTTGGCTATTTTGGTGGTAATCTCTACAAACTAGGGTTTTTTATGCTTGATTATTCTTGGTGAAGTAAGTAAATGTTGCAATTTGTTTAGGTATTAAATGTTTGTGGTTAATTTTACTTATTCATATTGAAGATTATGAAATCGCTTGCTAAAAAACCCTAGGAGAAGGAACAAAGGCATTTATTCCTTTTTGATCTTGGCACTTATTGTTAAGAACCTCTTGTCTAGATTAAGGATTCTAGAGCCCTAAAGTTCTAGCACTTTAGAAGTCCTTTTCTAGAGGCTTGTTGCATAAAATATATTTCAATAGTCTAAGGAAGTAGAAATTCACTAGAGCCTAGAAGATCCTACTCTCTAGCTGAATTTACCCTTGAGGCCTTGGATACTTGAAGACTTAAGGTGTTATTCTTCAAGTTTTCACCTCCTTTATCTTTAGACAACTATAATCAAATGGATAAATCAATTGTACATCAAAACATATATTGTATTAAGTATAATCACAATATAAATACAATTACAAGTAGCTTAAGATAGATAGTTATCTTAACTACACAAACTAGATAGTTGAGATAATGTCTCCATAACAAAATCAAATCCAAACCAATTCTATTGTAAGCATTATTCCAACACCCTCCCATAATGCTTACATTACAAATATTATATCATAATTACAATACTCAAATTTTAACATAGATATTTTTCTTGATATGGTCTTCATCAACACTCCTATCCACTCTAAAATCTTTCAGTTTACACTCTTTCTTCTCCACAACTTCAATCTTTCCTTTCAACTCATTTAAGACAACAACGTTTTGTTGACAGGCGAAAATGACCGTCCGTCAATTTGAAGAACGATTTCGGTCTGGGGTTGTCTAAATAACCCAATCCGTTTGGTATGACTCATCTTGACGGGTTTAATGGCTCCGTTGGCCAATCTAAAAGTCCTAAAAGAAACGAATAAATAAATAAAGGAATGAAAAAGCTAACTAATTACTAATTACCGATATATAAATGTACACGTATGTATATAACTATTTTAAATAATATTTACACAATAGATTTGTTTCTCTAATTTATGTACATGTTATACAATTTGTGAGTTTTAATCTGAACTCACGGAAATCAATGAAAAGGTGGTTCTTTTCATTAAATATAGATACAGAAAACAAAATAAACTATTTCTTTTGTTTTTGTTTTTTATCTCTATGTATCTGTAAGATTAAACATCAAACATACTATGGAAGAAGAATATGTACACAATGAAAACCAGACCACATACAAGAGTTTCGAAAATAAATAAACAAACAAAGAGAACAAACTAACCTATTAATGTTTTGATCAACATGCATCCGTCGTTTATATGATCATGAATCGTCCATCCAGTCTGTCCACGAGATAAATCTACTATGAAACTTTTACGCTGTTTGAAATAAATGCCAAACAATACATCGACTACTGGATTTTAATGATAGTATGACAAGATGCAGATAATAACTATGATATTTTATGACTGCAGACAATTATACATAAGATAAATCTAATTGTAACACCTGCTTTTAATCATTCAACAAGATTAAGATAAACGTTATCACTTGAATTGAACGATCAATCACTATTTTCATATAACTGAAGCATAAAATTGTGGACTGTATGAAAGAAATTATCTTGACGACATAATAATTAGCGAAGACAAAAGCTATCAATAATTATCGAATTACCAAGATAAACAAACCATATACAACAACAATATTTACAGATAGCTAAAGCGGAAATGTAAACATATGTTCTGTCCAAATTCGTGTATAAGATGTCCACAATTAGCCCCAGGTGAGGATCCCCTAGTTACAAAAAAATAATGAGTTTTTAAAGCCTTCAGAAAGGTAACTATCTCATCTTCTGAGATCAGATATTGATTACAAAAATAGAGAGGGAGATATAACCACCCAGATCATACTAAATCTTCTAAAGCTAAAAAAAGTTTATTACTGTTTATACAAAAAGGATCATAGATATGGTTAACAAGCCCAAAAAATATTTCAGATTACTTGGTCACCATGAACTCCTAGATATCCTGAAAACAGAAGATAAAATAGAGAAATTTAGATACATATTTAACCATAATTTTGCAAATTTCGAATTGGAAAAAGACTGGCTACAGAATCTGCTAATTCTATAGCTAGTGTATTTTTTTTTAAACAAATGAAATCTAATCTATTTAATAAAATAATCTAATTTATTTAATAAACAAAGCAATCTAATTTATTTAATGAATAACCCTTAAAAGAGATCTTACCTCTAATTGTAAAATCAAACCATATAAGATGATCTCAGAATTTATTATTGCTGTTGCAGTCTCAACATTTTTTAATATCACATTCCCTGTAGTTTTCATATGTTTCCCTTGTTTCTAAATGACAGACTGGAGGCTGCGAATTTCATTCTTCAATGGGTCAACTTGGTCATTAAGGGTTTTGATCTGTGACTATAAAATAGGTACATCGGTGTAGTACTTGTCAATCCAGAATAGGCAAGCTTCACATTGTGGTTGTGTGACAGTCACTTGAGAATTCCCATGGTTCTGCACCGGAATGTCCCCAACATGGACAATAGATTTGTTACCCAATTTAATACCAGGAAACCCTTCACTATGTTTCAGACAAGGCGGTAGATTATCTACGAAGTTGTAAGGTTGATCAAGGTCTGTTTGAAAAGAAAGAGGGTCTTCTTTAGCAATAAATCTATCAATTTCGGAATCTGAACTCTCATGGATCTCGATCATCTTGATCGAGTTCATATGAGGGTTTGACTTGTTTCAGAGCTTCCTCGAAATCAACCTTCCAGCTCTCTTATTTTTAAAACCCAAATCAACATCACCTTTAGACGTCTTGCCTGTAGGTATTTTTGAATTTTTGACAGAATCATTAGGTTGTGCAACTTGCTCATGGGCCTGCTCAGTAATTTTTGGGTCAGGTAAAGGCTTGTTTTGGGAGGCCGTAACACAGGCCTGGGTAGATGAGGGGAGCGTTGTAGGATAGACTAAGGTCTCCTCAATCACAGGCTTATCAACCTCTTCAGCGTTGGGGTTAATGAAACCATTTCTAGTTAAAAACGAATCTATATCATCGTTCTGCAACTTTAATTGATGTACAAGCATAATTCTTATTAAACCGTGGTGGAAAAGGCTCGAATCCAAACGTTGTTTTTTATACCTCTTAGCCATTTTGTAAAGGCTCCTCCACAGATAATAACGCATGGTTAAAGGAAACCCTATGAAAATCATGAGCAGACGCAAATAATAAAGAAACACAAGACCAAAACGGCCTTCACAAGTGACAAACTGTTTCAACATTGCAAGCAGACCATGTGATCGGGCTTTTAGTAAGGAAACTGGCATACCTTTGTCACAACCATTGATCTTCCGAGATGTAAAGAAAAGACTCCAAGGAACCTCTTCTACCTTAGCATTCTTGAACCACCTTTTCCCACTCGCACGGAGTCCTGTTGCTTGGCTTAAAAAGTTTTCTATGAATTTGAGTTGAATGTCCCCCACCTTAGCTCTACATCCATCAAATGAGAGAGTGAATTCCTGAGCAGCCTGTAGGTTGAAACCCTAGAATTTTTCAAGGAAAACGAGCCAACCATTACCCTCGAGATCCTCTCTGGCATCGTCGCATAGGAGCAAGGTCTGAGTGTCGTTAGGTTTGAATCTAACAACCGGAGACATTTCAACATCACAGGAAATCACCCAAACAGTGCGTATGGAGGGTTTGTAAGAGGAGATAAGAGGTATACTCCAGGCTCGGAAATCATCAACAGTCTGTGGCATATGAGCAGAAAATTCATAACGAAAAGATAGGCATTGTTTGAAATGAATGCGAGGGGTTTTGCAAAGCCCAAGACCAAGCTTTGAAATGATGGGCTGACTGTAATCGTATTGCCCCCTCTCATAAAGTACAAACCACGACCAGAGCATTAAAATAAAAATGAGTGCACAACATAGTGGATTCGGTCATAAAGTTTGGGAGAGTGAAAGTTGTAAACCAAAACCTAGTGATGAGGAAACATATGACCAAGAACCATATAAAAACATATCAATGCTCAAATTAAAATGTCCTTTGTTTATACCAACAACAATCCATAAGCATGTTTGACATTGGAGGAATCAAAACAAAGAGAATAATCTTCATAGCAAGGAACAAGGCTTCATTAATAAAAACTGTAGAGCAATTTTGTCTTTCATAAACCTTTCAAATAGAGTGGTAACACAGTCATAAGTTTTAATGCTTCATTTTCATGCTTTCATTCATGAACGAAGCATGAAAACGAAAAACGCTAGAAAAAACCGAAAACTTACAAATGTCATTTTGTAAATTGCTTATGAAGAACAGAAAAATGAACGACTCCAGTTAGGCAGATACATAGATCATTTATTTGATATAAAAAGTTAAAAATATGTTGGGCTACCCACACATTTATGACCATCATTGACGAACTTGCAATATCAACAATATTGACAAACTCGGCTAGTCGGGGCTTCCGTGATAAAAGTTGTCAAGTAATAAACCACTCTATGGACCTACCACCATCTGTCGAATATTTCACTTTCAACTATCCGTCAGTTGCTAGGAAGGTGGTTTGGATACTATGTTTCATGCCCTACCAGAGCACCATCTCTAAAAACCTATCCTTAAGCTTACTAGCAAAACCAACGTATTAAGGAATAATCATTCCAAATTGATAGGTGGCCTAGCTTTTCCCTTTAGCAGTTAGGTTCTCCTTTGCTAATGGTATGGGTATTAAATGAAAATTGAGGGTATGAAAAGACACACACAGATGGAAACAACAAGCAAAGCTATGCAGTCCTAGAATTAAAGTCTCCTAGCAGGAGGATATTACCTTCATTTTTCAAACTATAAATACCTTGTTCTAAATTATTATAGGGACAATTGTTATCTATATTTTTTTCTTATAAAAAGTAGAATTAATAGGTGCAAAATAGCAAATTGCTATATACATCTTCTTAGCATTGGTGTCTGAAATTTCTATCCAAATGTGTTGATTGAGAGGGTCAATCTTATGAAGTTGAATGTGAGGAGAAATGTTCTTTCTAATATAACAAGTTATGCCTCCTATCCCTCTACGGTGGGATTTTTGTTCCATACTGACCACAAGAAAAATCCTTCTATGTTAGGGACCTTAGAATCCTCATGCTCCCAAGTTTCAACTAGACAAATAATATCAATATCACTTGGGATCCAACTTATCATAGGACCTTTGCGCCGTGGAAAGCCATGACAGTTCCAAAAAAGGATCCCAAGTGTTCCAAATTCCTATTTATTATTATCCTTCTAGTCTCTATCCCTAACAATAGCTTTTCGATTTCTAATTATTGTCCATTTTCCTTCTTTCCTGGATTCTTTTACCTTTTGAATTTCCTTCCTTAATTCAACTTGGTCTTCGGGAATGAGGTCTTCATTTATAAATATTCCTGACCCTTTTAAGCTTGGAGATGTACTAAGTATGCTATATTTATGGTCATTACAACTTACTTTGACATGGATCAACCTATTTTTGTGATCAATTATTTTTCCCATCCTCTTTGCTTCTACGAGATAAGTTGTGTCAATTTGTGATTTATTATTTAATTATTCTTTTACTATTGCTAGTGTATCCTCCTCTTGTTGTTCTTTTATACCAAAAATTATGAGGTTCAAGGATCTTTTGTTATGCTCATGGTCCATTTCAATTATCTTATTCATTTCCTCACTGATGGGTTTGATATCCATTTTTTTTCCATATTACTGAGAGTCAAATTTTTGGTTAGTTTTTCTTCTAGCTCTTTAATCCTATCTCTCAAGTTGTGATTTTCTTCAACCTCTCCTTTTTGGGTTGATTGATTATGTTTTTCCATTTCTTGAATCCTATCCTTCATTGTCTGCAATTCACTCTTGAAACCTAAGAATCTATCCTCTATTTGAGTTTGAATGGTATATTTTTTTTTTTTTATGGATTTTGGCATCTCTCTCTTCTCTCCTTTTTTCTACTGATTCCATATAATCATAAAGGATCTCTAGGGTGATTTTGGGGGGCCTCCCCCTATTAGGCTGAGTTTTTGGAATAGGCGGTGGAGTGCTCATATTTGGAATAGGTGGTGGAGTGTTCATATTGAAAAGAAGAGAAAAAATGTAACAATTATTATTTTGGATTGACTTTAAAAATGGAAAATAATGTTTTTTAATTGATAATAATGATATTAATTATTATCTCTCAAATTAACTTTTACTTATGAAACTTAAAATAAAAAATAAATAAAATATATTTAAATCTCTTTAATTTTCACACGTTAATAGATTATAAATATATTTTAAATTAAAATTGAACCAAAGTAAAAATTGACTCACCCCATTTCAGGTGTCCAATTGTTCAACCCGTTGAAGAAGCCAAAAATATTTCCTAAAACCGCAGAGAAGTTCCCCTCAGGGAGAAACCGAGAGAAACTACAGAGATTATTTTGGTAAAAAAAGTTAAAAACCAAAGAGAAGTATTATTCCCTTTCAAAACGACATATATAATTTTAAAATGAAGAGAATGTTGATTAAGGTTGGTTGTCATTGATGTCAACCCTTGAAGAAAGACTCGTAGCACAAAGGTTTGGGTAATGGACCCAATAGTGTTTGATGTAAATATGACTCATTAATTTTTTGTCATCGTTGATAAGAAGTAAATATGGATGAACTCCAAAGTGGTCCCCTTATGGTGAAAGCCCTCACGGGAAGATGCTTTGTGGAGTAAGAGAACCCATGCTTAATTGTGGAATAATGAGATGAAGG
>SNQJ01S0048224.1:77160-88845 GCA_010110895.2 Picea sitchensis | reverse complement strand
TTTCATTGCTTCTACACTGGATCTGTTCTTTCATTTTGCAACCCCATTCTGCTGGGGGTTGTAGGGAGTTGTTAGCTCCCTCTTAATCCCTGCTTCTCTGCAAAAGTATTTAAACTCCTTTGAGGTGTACTCACCTCCATTATCAGATCTCAAGACTTTAATCTTCCTTTTAGATATATTTTCAACTAAAGCCTTGAATTCCTGAAACTTGTTGAAGACATCATATTTTTTTTTGAAGAAGTAGATCCATGCCATTCAAGAATATTCATATATGAATAAGACGTAGTATACAAAGTTGCCTAAGGATGGCACTGTCATCTATTCGCATACATCAAAGTGTATGATTTCCAAGATACCCTTGGACCTGCTGTCACTACTAGTAAAGATTCCCTTGACATTCTTTACAAGTGTGAAACCTTTGCATACTCCACCACGTTCTACCTGAATGTCAGGTAGACCTGTAACCATCTTGCCCAATATCGGTAGTGCTCTATAGTTTATGTGGGAAATTATTCAGTGTCATAGCTCACTTGAGCTAACACTGTTGTGTACAAGGGATTTTTCTTGGTGTCCCTTCAATTTATATAGTCCTCCCTCTCGGACACCAATCACGGTAGCTTTATCTATGATTGAATTCTTGGGCCACAGAGGAACTTGGCCATCCACAAAAGCTACCCTAAAGCCTTTATCTTCTAAATCAGAGATGGAAAGTAAAGTCTTCTTTAAGTTCTGTACAAACAAATATCTTTAATTAAAAGATTGTTACCTGAGTCAAGTTGTAGAGAGGCTTCTCCAATGCCTTTGACTACATGCTTGGAATCATCCCCAAGCTCCACTTGAAGGGATGAACTCTTTTCTTTCAGATTTGAAAGAGAATTTCTGGATCTGGTCATGTGCTTGGAAGCACCACTATCTATGAGCCAAGCGTCACTCCCTTGAGTGATGGTTCCTGTGAGTGTTGAAACAAATACAAATTATTCATCCTTTGACTTGTGTTCTTCAACTTATTTTGTATGTGCATGGTGCTTCTTCTTCTTTCCCTTTTTGTGTTTATGAGGGCATTGTGAAGCATAATGTCCCATCTTCTTGCAGGTGTAGCATCTGATATTTGACACATCCTTCATGTGGCCTGGTTTCTTGGACTTCTCCGAGCTTCCTTCTTCCATTTCCTTTCTCTTCTTCACTTGGGCAACAAGTGCTTGATTTTCATCATCCTTAGTCTTATGTGATTTGGATATCAACCTGTATTCCTCTTGGGTGCAGTTTACCCATAACTTGTTGAACTTGGGCAATTTTCTTCTAGCGCAAATCCCTTGAACAAATGGATCCCAAGAGGAAGGAAATTCATTGAGTGTAGTAGTCATGAGTTCAATGTCTTCTACTGGATCTCCAGTGGCTGCTAACTGGTCCTTGATCTATGAGATCCTCATGAAATAGTTGGCTACTATTTTTGACTTGTTCATTGTCACGTTTATGAGTTGATGCCTTAGAGTAAGCTTTCGATTGGTATTCTTACTTTCATAAAGTCTGGTTAGGGCATCAAACATTTCCTTTGGTGTCTTTAGTTCTGATACAGTAGGTATCAGATGATCCTTTATTGAGTCTGTCAAGATCCTCTTGGCCTTGGCCTCATTCTTCCTGAACTTTGCTTTGGCGTCTTTGTTATAACCCTAAATTGCACCATCCATTCTTACCTGGCATCAAGCCAACTCATTGCCAAAGCCATGCTAAACAGACTCTTCAAAAACCTCCTAAATCAAGTAACCCGCGCCCTAACCTAGCACTGGGCGCATTGGAACGCTAGCAGGCCTTATACTGCACGCGTTGGAATGCGGGCTGGCCCACTACAACACGCGTTTACCTAACAAAGAAAAAAATCAGTAAAGTTTCCGCCGGGACGAAAAGCTTTGGGTCAGTTAACTGGAACTCCCAACCATGCATGGCCGAGAGTTCGTCTAAAACCCTAGCTCCTTCTAGCCTATAAAAGAAGGGGTAGGGGCACTATTCAAAGGAGGAAAATCATAGCAAAGAAACTCTACCCAATTGCCGAATCCGTTTTGTCCNCAAAGGAGGAAAATCATAGCAAAGAAACTCTACCCAATTGCCGAATCCGTTTTGTCCCAACCCTTTAGCCTTTCCTCAAGCTTTAGGAGAATTCAAGCAAAGAAGTTGGAGGACAAAGAAGAGGAGGAGTCCAGGATCAGGATCGAGGAACGGTGGCCGGTCTCTATAATCATTGTAAGTTGGTTCATATTGAGATTAATAAAAGGATACTTTTCCCGTCCCAAATACACGAGTTTTATATGTTCTATTTGATTTGTGTTTTAATCTCTAACCCTCTAGTAGAACAATAGCATGCATGCGTAGTTTTGTCTTGATTGCATGATCGCTTTTTGGAAGGAGCAGCAGAAGCAAGGAGATAAATCTCAACGGAGGATCTACACCAACCGTCGATAAAAAAAGGTTAGTTGGTTCTTCCCTTGTTTTCTTGTGAAAAAGGGTTTTAGGTTGGGGTAGAAGGTTAAAGGTTATTTCTGAAGGGTCATGATCTGCATGCAATCTTAAGCCCTAGCTTGTTAGTCTGTAGGGTAGAATAACCCCACAACAATCTTCTTCTTCTAGTTCTGGATGCATCTATTTGATATGATCCAATAACTCATTCTCTTATAGAATGAGGAGAACTTTGTTCTTCTAGGATCTGAAGTTATCTGCTCCATCCAATCTATCTTCAACTCTCATGTTGGTTGACATTTTTCATTGGTAGAAACCCTAACACTGAAAAACCTCGATTTTTCAAACTTCTCCAAACTGTACATTGAGGGTTTCAGGGGGTGCGCTAGGTTAGGGCACACTATGCTGTGAAAGAATTATCCCCAATGACCTTGGGATAATTCTTAATGAGCTTGAAAAAGTATTGCAGCTACAAGGTATTGTTGCAACGATCTTCCTTCCAATGGTCAAACTGTTCTAAAGGTAACCAACTCTGATACCATGTTAGATTTTCTTTATTTATAGAGCATTTAGAGTTACCAGTGTTCTTTTACCTCATTAACATATATATATATATTATGTACTCAACAACATAAATAAGAGATTTATCCTGGGAAAACCCCAAATGGGGAAAAATACCCAACAACCTTTCTTAGACAGATTTCGTTCACGAAGCAAGTTCAATCATGAACCAAAAGATAAACCCTAGCACAAAGGCTACCTCAAGATACAACCAGAAATACCACCCCAATTGCAACAATAGCACAATACCAAGATAGTGCACCTTCTCCAAGGGTAGCGCAGAAGAGAGAAATACTAGAAAGATTGAACAAGAAGAATCTCTTCCATTGCAGCGGTTGCGTCACATATGTTCAATGGTTCTCTTACTTCCTAAATCTTCTTCTTGTCTAAGAAAGGTCATCTAGGAGGGAAAGTACCTCCCGCAGCTACCAAAACATCAACAATATGTAGGAACATATTGGAGCTTTACTGCTCCCTTTTGAATCATGTCTCGTATGATGATCTCTATGTGTTTGGACTTATCATGACAGACTGGATTCTTAGAGAGTTTGATAACTATGGTTGTCACAATATATCACTTTGGGATTGAACTCTCAATCAAACAACTCTGCAAGCAATTTTTGAAGCTAGATGGCCTCACAGCGAGCAGTACCAGATTCCATGTATTATGCATATGCTGAGCAAAGTGCCACATAATTCTACTTCTTGTTGAACCAGGATATCACCGTTGATCCCACCCCAAAGMAACACCTTCAGGTTCTCTTCCTATTTGTTGCACTGCCTGCCCAATCTGAGTTGGTATACCCTTGCAACTTCACTTTAGCATCTCCAAGATATCTCAGACCATACTCCATTGTTCCCTTCAAGTACTTGAGCAGAAGTGTTGCTACTACCCAATTCTCTTGCCTCGACTCCACCATGAACTGGCTTAAGGTGTTCACTGCAAAACATATATTTAGTATGGTGTTGACCAAATACATCAAGGAACCTATCATTTACATTTACATTTACAATTTAGGATCCACCAACTCTTAATTTGAAGTTGTCACCTTCTTAAGATTAGTGATCATGGTTGTGGCCATAGTTTTGTTGTCCTCCGTCTAAAACCTCTTCAAGATCTCAACTGCATACTAACTCTACCTAGGGAAAGTCTCCCCTCATTTCTAGTAGACCTCCAAACCCAATAAGTAATGCATCATGTTGATGTCCATCTCAAACTTGTTGAATTATTGTAATTTCAAAGAATATTCTAATTATATTTGAGTTATTATCTTATAGGTCAAATCCCCTTTTGTGGATTGATCATGTCGGGTCTTGTATAATAAAAAATCCCCTTTTATGGATTGGTCAAACCATATTTATATGGTGGTATTTTTAAAGTCGACCCCTAGTGTTTATAAAGTATTTTTAACCACTTCTAAAAGAAGTCGGCCCTACCATGTGAAGTATGGACGAGAATGGTACGATGGCTCATTAAGGGATTTCCTAGTACCAAACCCATTCCCAAAGAAGACCACTTACTAGGGCACAATGTCAACCACTAAGGTGAAGCAAGGAAAAATGAATAATATCCAAGAACATATCATGAAATCTAGAGCAATCTAAGATACAACATAATCAAATGGTTTAGGTATTGAAATTATGCTCACCATAATACTGAATTGTACCTCATGGAGCAAGGCCCATTGCCTTCCAAAATCCAACTGGTGTGGTTGATGCCATATGTAAACTTGTGACCATCTGTGGTGGTGAGTGGGTTTTCCATCTGGGCAAACGATACTGCTGGTCATGTAGTCTCTTGGTACTCAGGAAAACCATTTTCACAGATGGAAAACCCACTCGCCTTAGAGGAAAACTCACTAGCAGTACCGTCCACACAGATGGTGAGTTTTCCTGCTTTGAATTTGTTCCACAATATCATCTTCCTAGTCATGTTCTCTCTCTAGTAGAGGCCAACTAGGGCATCAAACATCTCCTTTGTTGTCTTCTTCTCAGATATGTGAGGAATCAAGTGATCCTTTACAACATCCATAATCATCCACTTGGCCTTCACTTTCTTCTTCTTGTGAACTGCCAACTGCTGCAAATTTGTAGGTGTAGCCACAACATCTTTGATGACATCCCAAAGATCATTCTCTTCCAATAACAACATTACCCTGATTTTCCAAGGCAAGAAATTTGAGGCACCTTCCAATCTATCCTCAAATCTTGAGACTAATTGCTGCCATCTCTGAGATCTAAGACACGAACTCTCAGATCTGAATAAGTAAAACAAAAACATTTCATGTGAACCCTTGAGAATATCAATCAGAGTCAAAGCACTAATACCATGTTAAAATTTCCAACCGTAGATGACTTATTTCCTTATGATATCAAAGCAAATAAATCAAATTGAATTTATTTAACTACTGAAATTTAATTTCTAAACATTGCATCAATCACACAGTAGTTGGAAAAGTAAATAGCAGAAGCATGAGTTAAATACACACATACATATATGAATTCTCTTTCAAATCATCTTCTCATTCTTTATATCAAAGCTTACAAGGTGACCTATGCAGCCTACTAAGCCAACAATTGTACAATTAAACAAATATCCCAAAAACAAATCTATAGATCTTGTAGAAAAGGGTGTAGACTTTCTTAGAAAACAAGGAAAACAATAACACAAGTATGACCTATATGACCTGTTGTATGACATTATACTATTGTTTTCTGGTTGTTGTTGTATGGATCTATTATACAACCTACTATTATATCATTGTCTCTTCTTATTCTTCCTAAACTATAGCTCCTATCCTACTTGCTATGTCTGCTCAACTGTGATTTATCTCTTCTATGTTGTCTTATTTATGCTTTACTGAAAAACTCTAATTTTCCAAAACCATAATCTCATTTTGAGATGTATGACCTAGTTTAAATCTAAATCATTGATGTATTAAATACACTTTATTAGACTCAGTCTAAGTCAAGTGCAAAACATAAGATATTTCATTTTTTCCCAAGTGAATTACAAAATAGAATTAATTGCCTACTTTTCCTAAGTGGTCACTTTTGAAATTTCTTGAACCACTTCCTACACATTCACACTGAAACCTATGTAAGAAGTTTATGTGTGAGCTACATTTCTCAATAGCGATGATTATGTAAGAAATGAAGATACTATCATGGAATGTCACAAGGCTTCACTTCAAGGAAAATCAATAGTTTCAATTTAAAGAATGTTTTGAGTTATATTCAATTGAATTCAACCACATTTTCCAAGCCACGAATAAGGAAAGGGTTGTGTTGGCGGAGGAGTTGCAATATTAGTTTCCTCTTTAGATAGCATCCCATGTTTCATATTGGGGTGTCCACAAGTGTCAATAACTTGTATGGGTTTTATTTAATATAGACATTCATTTCTGGGTTTGGTTAACATTTATGCCTCAAATTATGCAAAGGAGAGATCCTCATTTTGGAGATCGATGGAAAATGATCACCTAGAATACTAATGGATTGTTCCGAGGATTTCAACATCGTTGATGCAATGAATAATACAGATTTTTTTCTACATGTCAAGCTCTATGATAGAGAAAATGAATCCCGAGCCAATGTTAGGATACACCTCAACCTCTATGACCCCAATACGTTCAAACGTAATGATCATAAGAGATATGGTTTACATGCTTTGACTTTAGTAACATGGAGAAGAATGTTAATGTGGCTTGATAGAGACATGTTGTTTGAGTATAACATCTTTCCATTTGGCTATTCAAGGTCATAGCATGTGCACATGTTAGTTGAAGTAACATTTTCGTAACTTTGCTACACCACTAGCCAATTTCTTTTCTATAAACTAGATTATAAGAGAATGTGTGTGCCCATAGCACAAAATATCATGAATGTCTCCCACCTCCAGAATTAGATTTACTTTAACTCTCTTTGGTAGATTTGGAATCTCATTCCCCATACTCATGGATAAGGTTGATGTATTATTTGGTGGGAGGAAGCAATTATCAAAATCATATTATTTCTTAGAGTATTTTGTTGCCAAATTGATTTTATCAAAATACAACATAACAACATCATCAAGGAGTTGGCATAGGCGAGCCAACAAATCCAATTCTTCTTGGATGAGGACTTGTAGGCTTATATTGAAACCTCAACATCTTTTAGACATATGTGATAAAAATGCTAAGGGAGCCCAACTTACACCCATACTTCACTAGCTTAAGATAGTGGACATGCCCACAAAAGTTTTTAAAAGGCTTTAGCTTATAAAGAAGCAATGGAATTGTTTTTTCTTAAGACCCTAGAATGGAGGATAGTCCAATAGGGTGATCTAGAAGAAGTTGTAACATTATAAGACAATTTTCTAATCTAAAGGAAATACTAAAGAATGCAGGGTGGCCATGCAAACTTGTGTGGATGTTGTCCCTCATAATTGTCCCACAATAAAACTACTTTCTATTATCAACATTTGTTGGAAGAGCTATATGCAAACCTCTTGTAGATGGTCAATGACAAGTCACCCGAACTTGATTTTTTCCCTTGTCAGTTCCATAAATACACTTGTAATTTTGTTAGGCGTGATCTATTACAAGTCTATAAAGAAGGCGCCAAAAAATAATCAATGGACAACAATCTAAACAATTTAATAATTATTTTTTTCCCAAGGTTGAAGATCCTTAGTTGGGCACAAGTTGTAGGCCCATCACCATGTCAAACATATCATATAAAATTATGGAAAACGTGTTGGCTCTCAGCATCATGCATGTTTTTCCTTAGATAATTCAACTTGAATACAATGGCTTTATCAAAAGGGAACTTTATTTTGGACAACATCATAGCCATTTGGGAAGTTAGGAAGGCTTGGAATGAAACATATTTTTGGGCCTCAACATGATATTTACCAAGATAGACTTTGAGAAATCACATGACAAAGTGGAGTGGCCCTTTATTCCGACCATGCTTCGAGCTCTAGGCTTCAACCCTTACTTCATTAGAGTTGCAAAGACCTTATTTGTTGATACCTCAACTTGTCTTTCCATCAACATATTCAAAGTTGAAAAGGTGGAAACTTTTAGATCTATTAGACAAGGTTCTCGACATGCACCTATCTTAAATGCAATGGTTGTGGAGGGTCTCGATGACCTCGTTGTGCAAAGATTTTCTGAAGACCCAATCTGAGGCATCCCTCTCGCTTACCTAAAATCTAGACAATGAGTGAATGGATATTTCACATGTCACTCCTTTCTTACCATTTGAGATGGGTTAGAGTCAATGGATAAAATACCATGGATTACCTAGACATTTTATATTCAACCTCAAGGTTTGGAATCTAGTGGGCTAAGACATAATGTTTTAGGGAGAGTGTTCACAATACCCTTGATTAGTTGTTGAACCATAGATGGTCATATATTCGATTAGGTCCAATGATTTAAGTTCTTGGGAATTCCCTTTGCTTTCCAATCCTCTACTAAAGAGTTGTGGGACATGGTCATGCATATAGTTGAGAAAAGAAATGTAAGTGTATAACTAAGTCTATATTCACAAGTAAATGTTTCCAAATCCATGCAAAATTTCTTGTTTCCCCACACATGTAATATTATTTATGTCAAGCTCCATCCCTTAATGCTTATAAAAGATTGGAGAAATATTTTGGGTGCTTTCTTTGGTCCAATTTTATGCCTATAAGAGACTGGAGAAAACTCTCGAGTACTTTCATTGATCTGATTTTGAGCGATAGTATAGATTCCAAAAATTTATCTATAGCCTTTGTTGCACTCAAAGAGCCAAGGAGGTCTTGGTATACTCAATACCTATACTTGATACCTAGCTATGTGCACAAAAATTGATAATTAGAGCTTTGTATGGACAATAAGCTCATAAAATTTTGATTAAGAATTCCATTAGACAAGGGTTCCTATATGGAAAAAGACATGGTTGGGGATGGACATATAAGATCTCATTAGCACCCCATCAAAAGGAAAAATCAAAGGCACTTCCATTGCTAAGAGTATTAGGAAGGTTTGGGAAGCCATTAAATTCTTCCTTGTATAAGAGTGACAGCTTCTACTCATGCTTATCTTTCATTCAATGCTCTATCTAGTGGCCATCAATGATTTTTCATGAAAACAAGCCTCTTTCTAAGAATCCATGGCTTACCTTGAGGCTTAACAAATGAGAAATCAAAGCTATTCTCACTGTGTTTGACACTAGCACTAGACATCGAGTCCCATGGCCTAAACTTAAGGATAGGTTCAATGTCAACATTATTGAACATGTGGTGTTGGACAAGATCAAAGATGTGATCCCTAAGTCCTTATAGTTTATCCAAGTGAGAGATCGTCAGGGCACTGGTGGAAAGATTGGAAGCATAATATGTCCAAGGCCTTTTACATATACAACCTTGTCAATAAGAATCAATGTAACATAGAATACATGTTTTAGATGCTTGTCTAAACAAGCTCTGATGACTGAGTTTGAAACAAAGTACTTGTTTTTTTCAACTAATAAACATTTGGAAATCCTTAATTGAACTAGAAAAAAAAGTTTCTTTGCAAGGTTTCTCATTTTAGAAAACATGACCATTTGCTATTGTTGAATTTTAAATGCTAGACTAGATTACAACAACAATAACCTAACCAAGATCTCAAGAAGATTTAACCATACACAGATTACACAATGGGTCTTCTCATTTGACCATAGGTAATGCTCTTCATTACCAGCGAACCATAGGCATTCTCAAGTGCTACCCCCGAGCAGAGCAGGAGACCTGCTACATAATGATATCCAGGAGAAATTCACCCAAACACAAAGATATGTGTTGTTACAGATGTGCCCAATCTGTTGTCTCAGAAATGCCTCAGATTAGGTCGAATTTTTCTACCTCAGACTAGTACTCCTGCAACTTCCTCAGATATGTTAGGAGGGTGAGTTGTGTGTTCAAAATGAGGATAGGGTACACTTATATATATAGGTCCAATATAAAGAGGGGAAGTGTCTTTTTGCATTCGGTCGACTTGTACAAATTGCATACAAGCTAATTTATATCATAATATAAATTAGTCTTTACTTAATAGGCCGACATGTACTCTTATCTCTCAATGCAGGTGATTTGGGGTTTTTCTCTTCTCAAGATATCATTTGTAGGAGGTCTCTTGGAGGTGAATACCTCCCGCAGCTACCCAAAACATCAACACTCCCTCTTAGCTAGGGAGGTATTCTCAATGATGTTTACTCTTGGTCCTCATGGCCTCGTAGGTTATACTATGGTCCTCCGACCATGGCATGGTCTTGCAGACCATGTTATTGGTAGCATTTCCTCGTCACACATTTCTACTCCAATGTGGACCTTTTCCATCTTCTAGGGCCTCATCACCACTATAATGACACTAGGGTCTCATTGCCACTTAGTGTGCCATTTTCAAGGGCCTCATCACCACATGACATATCTCATCAAGGAACAATGGTCTCTAAGGGTTGTTGGGCACCAACCCAGATGAATGTTCTCCCAAACTGTTAGGGTTGTTGGGCACCAATCCAGGCAAACATTCTCCCAACCATATGACCATCAGGTCTCCAAGGGTTGCTAGGCACCAACCCAGGTGGATATTCCTAACCCCTAAGGGTTGTTGGCCAGTGGAATATCCTCCCAACCGCTTGGATACCTCAACCACTTGAGCTTGACCTCAAGGGTACGCCACACATGGCTCATCCCATGTGGACACGTCAACACATGGCGCATCCCATGTGGACCTATAGAGGATCCTCCCTCTAGAAACAATAGGGTCTATCCCATAGTGTGATGTCATGGTTCCACTCCCCATGACGTGTCCTCTAGTGCTCAACCACTAGGGACATCACTCTCACAGATCAACTTGACTAAGTCCATAGGAGTACGAACTGGAGATCCATCTCAGGTCAACTCAACTCAGTCCAGAGGAGTATGATAGGATACCAAATACAAGTCAACTCAACTCATTCTAGAGGAGTGTGAATCATCTCATAGGTCAACTCAACTAAGTCCATAGGAGTACGATCTCACCTATCACATAGGTGTCCTCACAGATCAACTCAACTCAGTCCAGAGGAGTACGATATGGAGAATGTCTCATGAAGCTGCAATCATCAACCCTCCCTCTCAACGAGGGAGGCATGATGCCAAGTCTCTCATGGAAGTACTGGAACTTCATCCTGGTAAGAAGCTTCATGAGATCATATGCAATCTGGTCTTCTGTAGGAAAGTACTGCACCTATAATATCTCTCTCTGCATCATGTCTCGATCATAATGATATCATTGACCAATCAAGTCTACAAAGAGCTTGTGAAGCCATACTGCTTCCTGAACTGCCATCCACAATACTATTTGTTTTTATGGTACTCACGGTATAGACATATCTCAGGACATATCCATCAATCCTCATATACCAAGTTTGAGGTGCCTGAATAAGTCCATACATGGCCTTCTTTGATATGCATGCATGAGAATCCTTCTCATGTATCACGAAACCAAATGGCTACTTGATGTACACTTCTTTCTCAATCTCTTTGTTAAGGTCCTAACCCGCACATAGGTATATCAATGTATTCGGATGTAATAAAGGTCAATATTAATAAGACCTTTCAATAAAATAGAATAAGGCGGATGTAAGAAGACCTAATAGAAGCTTCCACTTCTAGAAGGA
>SNQJ01S0048224.1:48370-62752 GCA_010110895.2 Picea sitchensis | reverse complement strand
CTTCTATTAGGTCTTCTTACATCCGCCTTATTCTATTTTGTTGAAAGGCCTTATTAATATTGACCTTTATTACATCCGGATACATTGATCTACCTATGTGCGGGTTAGGACCTTAACAGGATGGCATGCTCCCTATGAGCTGCCAAGAACGAGTAGTTTCAGTGCCTTATCTTTTGGGTCATGGGGTCACTTATTAAAAAAGAAATCAAAGAGAAAGTGGTATCCCCAATGGATGGAAACTAATCATGGCTTAAGAAAAATATGTTTTTAGAAAGTGCCCATTAATAGGGCCACCAAAAACTTCAGAATCCTCCAAGTTCTGCAATTTATAAGTGTTATTTGAAAATACCTCGGAAATTTTGAAAGGACCAATCCATAAGGCTTCAAATTTACCATGTTTGCCTTTGTCTTGCTTGGGTGCACCCCATTTGAGCACTAGATCTCCCAGCTGAAAATATTCCTTGCTTACCTTCTTGTCAAAGACTTGTTTTATCTTCTACTGATGGTCCTGAGATTTATCAAGTAGTTGCTCCCTAGTCTGTTGTACTTCTACCAATTGTTGTATCCTCCTGACCATATCATCAGGTTCTCCTTGGTAGTCCTGGAGGAATTTTTCCACAGGCAAGGCAAGCTGAGTACGAAATATAGCCTCAATCTCATACACAAGTTGAAAATTGGAAACACCAAGTGACCTCTTTGTTGTAACTCTATCAACCCATAAGGAAAATTTTAGCTTTGAGTCCCATGCTTTCTTATTGTCTTCTAAAAATTTCATGATGATATTTATGAGGCTCTTGTTAGAGGACTCTGCAAAACCATTCTTTTGGGGGTAGTAAGGAGTAGAATGGATTAATGAAATAGCATACTATTCACAGAACTTGATCAATGGTTCATATTTAAAGGAGGCAACATTGTCAGTAACAATCCTTCTTGGACAACCAAATCTAGACATGATATCTTCAATAAATCTAATGATTACCTTATGGGAGGCAATCCTTGTAGGAATGGATTCTATCCACTTGGTGCAATAATCAGTGGCAGTCAAAATCCATGTGTGTTGACCACTTAAGGTTGGGTGGATTTCTCCAATGAAGTTAAGACCCCACTATTGAAAAGGTCCAGAAACCACCACATGTTTCAAAGGCAAATATTTTAGTTGCTACTTTCCAGAAAACCTTTGGCATTTGACATAAGCTCTAATATTTGCACAAACATCAGTAAAAAGGCTAGGCCATAAATACTCAGCTCTGAGGATATTATAAGTTGTGGTTCTCCAAAAATGATGTCCCCCACATAAGTTGTCATGAAAATCAGTTATGGCCCTTTGGGCCTCCTGTGGATCTAGACATCCCAAAAGAAATCCTAGAGGATCTTTCCAATACAAAACTTGATCAATGAGACAATATTTGATTGCCTTGAGTTTCAAATCTCCCACCTTATTCTTGTCCAAGCCATCAGGAGGCTACAACTTCTGCATAAAATATATGATATCTCTATACCAAGTGCATTCTATCAAATTGGGGCTAACATGAGAGCTTTTATCAGCAAAACCAACTTCCTAATTTTATGAGTTTATGTTCATAAAATTAACCCCCAAAGCTTTGCAATTTGATTCAGCCAGCAACCTGGCTAAACCCTGGCCTTTCACCAATTTAGTTGGCTTTCTTTCAAGGTCAAATTCCATAATTTTAGCAATCCATTTGCTTCTCTTCCCATCTATGTCAAGCTGGATCAATATATCTTTCACTGAGGCTGAAGGGACATATGCAACAATCTTTGAATGCAGAACATATATTCTAAAATCCTTGAGGGATTTGACCAAAGTATAATCCTTCTTTTCCATGATATCATATCTCACTTATACATCCCTCAATGCTTTGTTGAAAAAGGAAATAGGCTGCTCTAACCCCTTTGTATTTTTCTTTAGAAAAACAACAACTAATGTGTCAAATGAGGTGAAGGAAAATATCAAAAACTCCTTGGAATAATCAGGGCTGACTAGTAGGGGTGCTTCGGTCAAGGCCTTTTTGATCCAATCAAAAGATTATCGAGCCTCAAAAGTCCATTTCACCTCATTTCCCTTTTTGAGCATGGCTGTAATGTACCTCACTAATTCAACAAATTTAGAGACGAACCTTCTTAGAAAATTGATTTTACCCAAGAAAGACTGAACCTCTTTCTTAGATCTATGAAAATATAAGGTCTGGATGGCCTCTACTCTTCTCAGATCAATTCTTACCCCTTCTGCTGACACAATGTGCATGGATTTTAATCTTTTGAATCTTATTCTCAAAGCTAAAAAGGTACATGGATTTTAATCTTTTGAATCTCATTCTCAAAGATAAAAGAGGAGGGAGGCTTCAAAATCTCCTTAACTTCTGGGGTAGGGATCTTAACCATTGTCTGTGGGTTTTGTGCCTCTTTTTCTTTGCTTCTTACTGCCACACCCTTAGCAAGATTATCTATTCTAGTAGGCTGATCAAAAATGGAAGGCTTCCCCCCTTTCTTCTTTGACCTTAGGTTGTATCTATTTGGATTGCCACTGGTCCTTTCCCCTTTGATCATATCATTTAGTTGGCTATCCATGAGAGACTCTTCATATGCATATTGGGTTAAATGAGGAGACGAAGAGGTGTCACCAAGACAATGGATTTCAGGATCAACATCTTCTTCCTCTCCTTCATGAGTAACTAGGTTATTTTAAAGAGGGGCTTGGATTTTTTGATGATCCCTATCCCTATATCTTTGATCTCTTTGGAAAATCTTAGGGGCATTATTGGTTCTTCTGAAATTACCCCTATTATCAACATTCTGGGGTTCCTATAGCTCTGCTTTCCTTCAAATTTCAATCTCTCCATTTCTGCAGAATGTGATTTTACCAGTTTTGTCAATTCATCCACTTAAGGGTGGGAAACAGAGGAATCAGAGGTTGAATCTTCAGCCCTATATTTTCTTATGTCTCTATCATATTTACTCCTAAGTTTGTCAACTGCCAATATATTAAACTCTACTTCAAGGTTGCATCCTGCATATGAGCTAAAGAGGCAAAACTTAGGGTCAAAAGCATTGACATAAGTAATCTTGGTAGAGGTTTATGTAGGATTTATTTCAGTGGGAATCTTATTGTACATATTATTAAATCTTTTTGAGAAGTCTAAAACAGATTCCCCCTCTTTCCTCTTAAGTGACCCAAATTCTGTAATATAATAAAGATTTTTTTTTTTATCCCCCCAATGCCTCAAGAATGAATCATCCAAAGCTTCAATACCAACAATAGATCCAGGAGTCACGCCCCTAAACCATTTCCTAGGCTCACCATCAAGTCTCTGTACAAAATCTCTCATCCACAGACATCTTCATTTTCAATGTTAAGATTCTCTGCATAACTATAAAAAGTTGAAAGGTGTTCTTCTGCAGTTATTTCTTCCTCCCCTGTGAACTTGGGCATGTACTTAAGGTAGTCTCCAACTGGGAGAGCATTCATAGGCTGAGGTAAAACAAGAGGGGCATATCTAGCAGCCACTATGGCATCCATCCTGTTTCTAGGAAGATTATCACCTGCCATTGGGATGTGAACTGTAGGATAACCAGAGGGAGATGGATTTTGGACAGGTGCGACTACAATTGTGTTCCTAGGGGAAAGGGGAAAAAATTGAGTGTTGGAGGAGGATGGTATAGGGTTCAGGGGAAAATAAGTTTCCCCCTCTTTAGATACAACAACTTTGATAGGAGGAGTAGAAAAACCCAAAGTGGGACAATCTTCTAAGCTCCTTGGTCTAAACCACTTTACAATATCAGGGGAAACAGGGGTTTCAAAACTTTCTTCTTTCAAATGAGGACTAAGAGGGGAGAATTCAACAGGGAAGCTTTCAAAATCCAAACTTTTGGAAACTCCAATAGATTGCAGAAAAAGAGAATTGAATACAACTACTGGAGTTTTAAAAGGAGGGTCATGTAAATTACCAGAATCACCTGGTACAATAGTTGAAAGTCCTTATCGAGAGATCTTTCCTTTCTTGATAATATTCTCTGGGTTAGCTCCAGGTGTTGCCAGAGGTAGTTGTGGAGTTGACCTTGTGTGTCTGCCTTTAGGAGCCACAACTGAAACAATGGACTCGCTAGGTGCAAGTTGCAATCTTCAAGATACTGATTTTTTATGCACCTTTAGAATCATAATTTCTTTGTCATTCAATCCCAGGGAAATGTCTTCAATTCGTTCCCTGACAACGACACCATGAATTTTAGTGTTGAGATTCACCCTCAGATTGCAGGAGGATAAGCCCATCACCCATCAAAATGTTTGTGGAGGTAGGTTTATGATTGGAGGTCAAATGGACAAAGCTCAGTGTAAGAATGTTTAAACACAGAAAAATGGGCTAGCAATGCATAAGCAAATGAGGTTCTCATTAACTTCAGTGAGTGGTTTAAGGGTAAAGGTGAGAAGGGGGAAGACTTAGTGAGGAAAGTGGACAAGTCTGCCATGAGCATCCGACCTTCAAGTAGCTTGGTGCAGAAAAACTCAGGCACAAGAGCACTCTTGAACTTAAGTTTAAGATACTGAAATATATCACAACAACATTATAATCAAACCCCCATTACAATAAAACTACAACGTCTCATCTGGATCATCCATGCATGAGTGTTTCAATACAAGAGGAAAAAAGATGATGATAGAAACTCAATTCTATTAATGAGAAAGTCTCAGGTTTCACACATAACCAGAGAATAACTCTGTTATCAAACTATTACAAATAGGGAGCTCTGCTCAACCATCCACAATAACATATTCTTCCACTGATTTATTTATACTCAGATCAGTGGAAAACCGCTAGGAATGTGATGTGGCCATCCCGTCCATGAATCTTCCATCTATGTATCCTTTTGTCAGACTGTGTGTGTATCCTTATGTTAGACGAAAGCTCAGATCAACATGGGCCTACAAGAAAAAACCATCCCTCGTGGTAGCTCGGGTTGATAGTTCTATCTCCATGACCAAACCCTCCATGATTTTCATTTATGGAGTGAGTTGAGGTTTCAACTACCAGTACTTGTTCATTAACTGATTTCTCCTTGGGATTGAGATGAGGCTTGACAACTAGGGGGCGACCAGTGTTGATGAATGCATCTATGTGAGACATTCTCCAGCTTACAATCCTGTGAGATGTGGATCATTGCAACTATGTGAGTCTTTCTCTCAGCTTACAAACTTGAGAGAAATCCCCTGAGAAGGGTACGTGGTTCCTGCCTAAGATAGATCTAGGAACGTAGAGATGACCTCCTGCATTCAGAGAGTTGAGAAGAACTCCATATGATTATCTAGTGGGAAAGGTGATCTGTTGAGTTGGACGTGCATGTGGTTGAGCACAAGGTGAATGTGTGAAATGCCAAAGTGTTGGGTGCATCTTCATATGAACATAAATGAAGATGATGTATTAGCCTCCTCTGAGCAACAGAGTTGAAGAGAAGACTCCAGATGATTCTCCTATGTGAGGCAATGAGAAAGAAGATCTGTAGAGTGGACGTGCATGTGGACGAGCATAGGTGAACGTGTGAAGATCTGGTTCTTCTGTGTAATGCAGTGAACTAGAGATATGGCATCCTTATGGATGTGACTCTAGTGGATGAGCACTAGTGGGTGTATCAAATCCTTTGCTATATATTGTTCAAGATTCAAGCACTAGTGGGTGTATCAAAACCTTTGCTATATATTGTTCAAGATTCATATCTTCCTCAGAACTCCCACTTATGTAAAGGTATAGGTCGGCCCTACCTTTTAATGGGATTAATAATAAAATGTAAAAGATAATTAACTGATAATATTAATTATAATAATTATAATAATAATAATTATAATAATTATAATTATAATAATAATACTATATTGTGACTTAAGAGAGGTCATTCCCTATTGAGCCAATAGACACTTATGTTGATAGGACAAGTATAATATAAGTAAAGGAAGATTCCCCATTGTGGAATCATATCTTTCTTGTGAGTTTGGAAATTTCAGCAAGTACACTTCTTTGGGAAAAGGTGCACACCTCTCCTGGGCGCTAGAGTTCTAGGGTTTGAAGCACCTTCTTGTGTGCTAAGGTATTTCTTGGTGGTGAAGGTATTTCTCTTGAACAATATAGCAAAGGATTTGGCTAGGTTTTCTTCCCTTGTTGAGAAGAGTTTCCCAGGATACATTTTGCGTTCTTGTGCATGGTGCTTCTTCTTGTGATCTTGGTTGCTACAACATTTATGGTTATGGTTAAATGATAAAATGGAATAAAATTCATTCTTAACCTAACACATTAAAAAATCAACATTGTATCAGAACATAGGTCTTGAAAGAATCCATTGCGCAAGCATCCACGAAGTGTCAACTCACCTTTTGCAGAACCGTACGACCCTTCTAGGGTTTCCATAAAAAATCCTATGACCTCCTTTTCAGTGGTGATTCAGACCTAAATACTTGGACGTTGGGGATACTTTTTCCATAGAAAAGTATGACCAATTCCAGCACATCTCCAGAAGGTCTCAAAACGAAATTCTGAGAAATTTTGATTTTTAGCCCTAGGGTTTGTAGGGTGCCGAAAATTCCTGCAGAATATTAATTATGGGTTTCTGAAGAAACATTTTCTTGAATCATCAAGCATCTCTATGATACTATCAAATTGATTGTTGGCAATCATAAGTCCAACATAATCCAAAGTGAAAATTCAACCTAATCATTAGGTTTTCAAAATCCAGTCGACAAGTATTCGAAGAAACCAATCAAATGAAGAACAAAACATTAGTAGAAGATAGGCTTGATGGAGCAAGAAAATTCAGCCCCTGGAAATCAAATCTTCTAGTCACTCTTGAAGAAGATGACCTCTTGTATGTGACAACTAAAACTCTATCAGCCACGACTACAGATATAGAAAAGAAAATAAGAAAGGAAGAAGATGTCAAAGCAAGAAAGCATCTACTCAGTAAGAGATCACCTCTTGCCTCGTATTTCTAATCTGAAGACAACCTATGATATGTATGAATCTTTAAAAGGAATGTTTGAAAGTGACAACACTCTCAGAGCTCTTACCTTAAAGAGCCAACTTCAAAGTACCAAGATGACAAAGGGTGATACAGTTTCTCTATTCTTTATGCAATTATCAGAGATTAAATAACAACTAGAGACCATTGGGGAAATCATGTCTGATAGAGAACTTGTCTTAACCACTCTCCAGAATCTTCCAAAATCATGGGAGCCTTTCATTCAGAGTATCAGTGGAAGAGCTACCAACCTTTGATCGTCTATGGACAGATTGCACTCAAGAAGAACTTAGACTTAGAAATAGAGGAGTGGAAGATTCCTCAGAAGAAAATCATGCTCTTGCACTTCATACAAAGAAGGGAGGAAAATTCAAAAGAAATTTTAGGCAAACATTTAAAGGTGAAAAGTCTTCATCCAATCCAGGTTATCAAAGAAGAGATGTTTTAGAAATTTAGTGCTTCAGATCTGACAAGTATGGGCACATTGCAAGAAACTGTCCAACCAAGAAGAGGGGAAGACAATATGCTTCCACCACTGACATTGATCCAGATCCACCTCAAAAGAGTGAAGAGAAGAGAGAGGAGAAGTACTTACTCTAAAAGGACATGACTACAAAACTAGGTAAATCAATTGATTTCTAGTTTTATAGTTGATTTCATTTTTCAAATAAATGAAGGATATTATTCCTAGTACGGGAGCTCTTAAAGACTTGGGCCATTATCCCTGGTATGGGAGTCCAAACCATATTTAATTTGTTCATTATACAAGAAAAAGAAGAAACACTGTCCTTGAAAAAGAGATGGGCTTTCAAAAATCCAAGAGAAATTCAGATGAAGATTGACAGTAAGACAAATACCTTCTTCCCCTTTAGCAGTTCAGAGGGAGACACACATTGTTCTAGTTGATATGTTCAGAGATATTGCCGTAGGGAATAAAAGGCCTACCTAGACTCACTCTGCAAGAGGCAAAGAAACATATAATCCCCTCAAGGCACATCCTGAGAAAGAAAAATAAATTTTTGAGCTATCCTTCAGTCATGAGCCACTTCACTAATGCTGAGCCTCCTCATCTTAGAGAAGCAACATGGGAACAGGTATGGAAAGATGCCATAACAAAAGAATACCAGTATATCTTAAAGAATAATGAATAAAATATTATTCAGGGACCAGAAGGGAAGTTTGTGGTAACTTCCAAGTGGATCTATAAGATCAAACATGCAGTTGATGGAAGTGTCAAGAAATACAAAAAGAGATCTATAGCCAGAGGTTTCTCACAAACAGAGGGAGTCATCTATGATAAGACACTTGATCCAGTAAACCCAATACACTTCCATCCATACTACCATCCATGAGTTGGAAACTATATCAGATAGATAGATTCTTGATGAGTTCGGATTTCAGCAAGAATATTGCTGATCCAAACCTATATTATTACAGTGTTGGTGATGAGAGCCTGATTTTGATGACTTATTAAAAAAGCCTTGTTGTTGTAATCTCTGACTTTTGAATTCGAGATGAAGAAATATGAGTATGATGCACTACTTCTTGGAACACGAAGTATGACAAAGGACCAATGACATTTTCTTGAGTCAAGGAAAATATACAGTAAAGATACTAAAGAAGTTCAAGTATGACAGAATACAAAATCCACTGTGATAAATTTAAAAGGAGAAGATTGATGATTCAGACGAGACTGATCCACATTGGATCACCGATGTATCTGGTTAAAACCAGACTTGATTCATGCCATGCAGTGAATGTGTTTAGTCATTACATGAGTCAACCGAGACAGCCTCACTAGACACCAACAAAACATGTATTGAGATATATACGAGGCACAATTGGATATGGCCTATGATATGCCTCCAGTGTGAACTTGAGTTTGTAGGATATGCCGATTCAGATTGAGCAAAAAGTATAGTGGACCTAAATAACACATCTGATTATTGTTCTACCATAAAGTTTTCCATGGTTTCCTGATGTAGAAGGAAACAAAACTCTGTGGCCTTGAGCACCACAGAGGCAGAGTATATAGCATCGAGTGTGCGAAGCAATAAGGATTCACAAGCTTCTAACATAATTACTTGACCATGATGTGGATCCTATGATGATAACCAAGAGCCATGTGTAAAGCTCTTTGAGAACCTAGTGTTTCCTAATGGATCGAAACACGCTATAATATCCTTATGTCAGAGATATGATGCAAAGGAAAATCGTACACATGAAGTACCTTCCTACACATGAGCAGATTACAGACATCTACACCAGACTAACTTGGTGAAAAATGCCTTCCTAGTTGAGAGGGAGTATTGATGACTCCAGCCAAAACCAAAATTCAGAGTACATCTGTGTGAGACTTGGCATGATGAAGAATGCCTTCCTAGCCGAGAGGGAGTGTTGATGAATGCAACTATGTGAGACATTATCCAACTTACAAACCTGTGAGATGTGGATCATTGTAGCTATGTGAGTCTTTCTCTCATCTTACAAACCTGAGAGAAAGACCCTAAGAAGGGTACGTGGTTCCTACCTGAGATAGAGCTAGGAACGTAGAGGTGACCCCCTCCATTTAGAGAGTTGAGAAGAACTCCAAATGATTATCCAGTGGGAAATGCGATCTATTGAGTTAGACGTGCCTGTGGTTGAGCACAAGGTTAACATGTGAAATCCCAAAGTGCTAGGTGCATCGTCATATGAACATAAATGAAGATGATGTATTAGCATCCTCTGAGCAGCAAAGTTGACGAGAAGACTAGATTATTCTCCTTTGTGAGGCGGTGAGAAAGAAGATCTGTAGAGTGGACGAGCACAGGTGAACATGTGAAGCTCTGGTTCTTCTGTGTAATGCAGTGAACTAGAGATATGACATCCCTATGGATGTGCCCGTAGTGGATGAGCACTAGTGGGTGTATCTAATCCTTTGCTATATATTGTTAAAGAGTCGGACCTGCCTATAACCCTAATTTTTATGTAAAGGGTATAGGTCGGCCCTACCTTAATGTGATTAATAACAAATGTAAAAGATAATTAATCTGGATAATATTAATTATAATAATAATAATTATTATTATTATATTGTGACTTAAGGGAGGTCGGCCCTATTGAGCCAATAGACACTTATGTTGATAGGACAAGTCTAACATAAGTAAAGGAAGATTCCCCATTGTGGAATCATATATTTCTTGTGAGTTTGGAAATTTCAGCAAGTACACTTATTTGGGAAAAGGTGCGCACCTCTCTTGGGCGCTAGAGTTCTATGGTTTGAAGCACCCTCTTGTGTGCTAAGGTATTTCTTGGTGATGAAGGTATTTCTCTTGAAGAATATAGCAAAGGATTTGGCTGGATTTTCTTCCCTTGTTGAGAAGGGTTTCCGAGGATACATTTTGTGTTCTTGTGCATGGTGTTTTTTCTTGTGATCTTGGTTGCTGCAACATTTATTCTTATGGTTAAATGATAAAATGGAATAAACTTCATGCTTAACCTAACACAGTAAAAAATCAACAACCACGTGCTATTATTGGATTTCGATGTTGAATGAGTACGTGATTTCGAGGCCGTCGAGAGCGGTTTGGACCCACACCTCTTTTGGGCCTGAAACTCACCACCTTCCGCCACGTAGCTCTCTCGCAATACCATGCTTTAGATTTCAGCTCACTCAAGGATTTTAACACCCAAGCATGTTGCGGTGCCGAAATGAAGCGTGGTCTTTGATCTGAACGGTCTTGAGATTGTACGGCAAATTACAGATACTGCAAGCTTGCACTGTCTCAGTTATATAAAATCTTGTTTCTATAGAAAAAATTACAGTTACCTTGCTATTCCACAATGTGAAGACATCCAGTTTCATAATACATGATCTTCATTGCTTCCTATTTGGTAGCCAACCAAGGTTAATTTTCATTTCAAGCCAACTAGTTTTCATTCAAAATCTCAAGGGAAGAATTTAGTATGAGAATTGTCGTCCCATGTTTTTGTATTCTCAATAAATTGTGGCGATATGAAGAAGTGATTTGGCATTCAAAGTATCAGCTATATAAAGAGTTTATTAATGGCTAATCGACCCTTCAGGATCTGTTCTTTTTTTTTTCAGATCTGCAGATCAAATTTAGATTCAAACAGATTTGAGGAAGAATCCATTTTGGATTTTTTTTTAATTGTAAATTATGCCAAGTCATAATTTTATTGAGGGACTGTTTAGTAGATAAGGGACTCCTTGTGCACAAGAGTTGTAGTGGGAAGGGTACCCAATAAACCTATGGAAGTCCTAAGCTCAATGGCAAGAGGGAAAATTTTGTTGTTTCTAGTGGAGGAATGAGAGTAACCTTCCTGCATCATTCTAAATATGACAACCAATTGTATCAACCCCATTTTGGTATCATGGTCCGGCACGCGGATGCAATGTTGTAGGAAGGCACTCTACAAAATAGTGTAAGGTTGGGACAAAAGACGTCCTCTCTTAGTCAGTTGATTACTGATAATTTTATTGAAAAACATGATAGTATTATGAAAATTGATTCAAATTTGAAGAACCCATTTTTTTTTTTTTTTTTTTTTATATTTGCAAATCAGACAGAATTTCACATATTATGGGGTAATATATTTGTATGAAAATTGAATTTCTGCAAAATTTAAAATGAATTCCCAAACCAGAAATACCCCAACGCAAAGTAATAATTTTATTGTTATGAAATTTTAATTTTATATTAAAAAAATTACAAATAATAAAAAAATATGTACCACTAACAATCAATCATTTACCACTAACATAGAGATCTGAGATACTGAGAATTTGAACTGTAAATCCGCTTTCTTTAAACTGTCAACAAATCTTTCTTAAAATTGTATAAGGATAATGTTGTAAGAATCATCTAATTTAATGGCGTTTTATTTTTTCAATTTGGAAATTAAAATGTAATGAAAATTAGAACTCTGTTAATTTTTAATAATTGAAATTTATTCCAAATTAAGCAAAATCACATAAAACGTTATTCTACTTTATACGAATCATGAATTTTAAATTATGATAAAATTTTACTCATATATAAATTATGAATTTTAAATTATGATAAAATTCCACTGATATATAAATTATTATTTACAAATATGATAAAATTTTACTAACATAAATTTTTATTTAATTTGTAAATAGAAAAAAATGCCATTTACTACACAATTAACTTTACCTTACTCCCAGTACAAATAGATATTTCTTCTTCACAGTCTTGAAAGTTCCAGTTTCATAGTCTTGAAAGCCATCATCGGAGCTTTATGATAAAAATCAATTTCCTAAATTTCATGCATCACCATTCATAGATTTAGTTTTGCAAATTTACCAAATTAACTTCTATCATTCTCAAGAGTAGTAGTATGGAGGAGAATTATTAAGCCAAGAGAATATTATGAAACGAAAGAAGAACAAAGAAAACATGAGTGAAAGGTTCAGCACTCGCTGGTGAATTTGTGAATGTGCGAGGTCTAATATCTTTCTTTTAAAACGTTCTATAAATAGAGATCCATCTTGCATGGAACCAAAACATTCCACAATTTGTAACAGTTAACTATTACATATTGTTAAATTATTGGCAGTTAGTTGAGTTGTTGATCATCAGAAGAGACTTTCAGTCTTTTATTTTTGGAAATTCACTATATATATAATCTGAAAGTTCACTATTTATGGATGGCCCCTTAATTATCCAAGTTCAGAGAGGTAAGGGGATGGAGGTTTGACACGCGAGACCTATATGGGGCGACTTATTTGGAGGGAGGGAGTTAGGGTTGAATGGAAGGAGATGGCAGACTTGCAGGTAGCCTCCTTATCATCTGACTGAGCAAAAAATCCCTAAGATATAGAGCAATTCAACCAAAGCCCTTCACCCCACGTAATTACATATATAAAAAAAGATGACCAATTAAAATATAAAAGCATAGAAGAGAATTAATTGTTGACCTCTATTTGTTGATGTCAATAATGTTTATTTATCGAAGTGAAACAATTATATATATATATATATATATATATATATATATATAAAGAATGATCAATTAAAATACAAAAAATAATAAAAACTATAAAAGCATAGAAGATAAGTTAAACTAGCACAATTATATTTAAGTAAAAAGTAGTTGATATACATAGATAAGGGGCATTAATTTTAAAAAGTGATAAATGTCCATCAACATATATCAACCACTTTTTACTTAAATGTGGTTGTACTAATAATACATTTACTAAAACCAACACACAACCAACATACCAATATAAACCCTAGACAATTATAATAAGCCAACATAAACCCTAGACAATTGTAATATGCCAACATGAACCTTAAATAGTTAACATATTACACCAACATAAACCCTAAACAGTTATAATAAGGCAGTATAAATAGTTAACCGTTATAATATGCCAACATAAACAATTAACAATTTCTCATTTTCCATTCTAAAGGCTAGGTGGAGAATAATTTTAATTTCGAAATAAGTAAAAAAGACCAATATCAAAGATCTCAAAGAAAAACAATATACCTATTCATAAAGATTTTAGATTTTGGATATATATATATATATACTACTGGAAAATTGATAGAAAATACCTTTGCTCGCACATAATACTTTAATCTTATGGACTTTGTTCCATTTGACCTTTGGATAAACCTATATATTCGGTGTTGCAAGGATATACCTCGGTCTCAACTATTATCTATGATAACTATTCGGTGTTGCAAGGATATACCTCAACAATAATGCAAAAATGAGAAAGGGTGTTACGGTTGATAAATTGAGTTACATATGTAATATTTTGAGTTAGGATCTAACCTCTGAAACTTTAACGTTAATCTTGTCAAAATATATTATTATTGTTGACTCCGTTAGTTTTCACAATTAGAGAAGTCATCATGGGTTTTACACTCAATTTCTTTCCCATTTTCTTTGGATGATGGAATCTTCTAGATTGAGTATTGAATTTCAAACCTTAATTTAATTGGCATTAAGATTAAAATTATTTTATCATTAAGTGGAAGAACCAAAACAATGAATACTTGTAACAAAAGTGTATGCTAATCCTTTAGCAACTGCACAAAAGAGTAAAGAGCGAGTGATCTTGCAACAAACTCTATTTATCTTCCCTACTGGTAAATGCACAACACGTTTAAAGTTTTAATATGATCAAAATTATGTCTAAAGAGAAATGATGTTCTTAGGATACCCAAATCTCAAATTCCATATCAATGATAATTTCAACTTATTATTTCTCAAGATTTGGGATGTTTGCTCACTAGATGAAATACAAATTTTAACTTATTAATTCTCAAAATTTCAGTATCTCTTCGAAGTTTTCTCTAACATTAGTAATCCATAATCTTT
>SNQJ01S0048224.1:0-36087 GCA_010110895.2 Picea sitchensis | reverse complement strand
GTATATAGAATGACCTCCTTGAAGGTACATAATATACCACTGCCCAATGTGAGCTTCCTCTTTTGCTAAGTCCTTTTGACAACCGACTTCATTTTTCTATCATACGTGAAAGAGTCTAAATCAACCACTTCATCAATTGGTTGGGGTATGGGCTGGTCTCCCAAAGACAAGATGTTCCTCATACCACCAGGAGTGTGAAAGTGTTCAATGGTGGTCTCCTAACTTTTATCCTTAGGTTGGGCATCTTGGATTTTCTCGGTCGTCTGAGTCTCATGAGTATTCTCATTTTCTTGATTTTTCTGGGTCTTGTTAGCTAATTTTTCTTCTTGAGTCTTCTCAACTTGTTCTTCTTCTTGGGTCCTCTCAACTGAGTGACCCTTTTCCAAGCTTTCCTCTTGTGTAGTGGGTTTCTCCTCTTCCTTCTACGTCTGTATTGATGTATCATTAGGATCCTCGATATTCTTACCTTCTTCCACTTTTCGGGTTTGTTGGGGATTCTGAGCATCTGGAATGTCTTATGGGCCCTTGGAATTGGGGATCTTTTTAGTTGGGATATCAATATGATATTTTCCCTGTCCATCCACTGATCCCATGGTGTTTTTTTCATGAGATTGAGTGTCTTGCACAATGTTACCCTAATTTGATCATGTAGCCTTCTCCTCTATTAAGTATTGAATAGGCTTGTCCGTGTCTACAAAATTATCATTATTTATGGGCACACCTGCTTTCTCCATATCTTTATCATCTTTTATTAGGTCAATAATATTGAGAGGTTTGGGAGTTGCTAGATTCTCTTCTTGTCCCTTATTACTATCCTCCTCCTTTTCTCTATTTATCTTCTCAAGTTTTTACTTTTGTTTATGATCCTCTTGATCTTTCATATCTTTCTTTGCAAACTCTACCTATACTTGTTTCTGTTCTTCCAACTCTTGTCTATCCTTTTCTACCTATTCTCTCCTTCTTTGTTCCAACAGATCTCATTTTTTCTTTTTTGCTTCAGCCTTGATTCTTTGTTTGGCCAGTAATTCTTCCTCGACCTTCATTTTCTCTTCATGTTCCTTGAGATCCCTTTATTGTTCTACTAGCATGTCCCAATGCTCTCATTTTGCATTTGTTAAGAAAGGTTCCAACACTCGCTGGTGAATTTGTGTCATCATTTAGTTAAGAAGCGAGGTCTAATATCTTTCTTTCAAAACGTTTTAAAATGGAGATCCATCTTGCATGGAACCAAACTATTCCACAATTTGTAATAGTTAACTATTACATGTCATTAAGTTGTTGATAGCTAGTTGAATTGTTGAYAATTATAAGATATTTTTTTGTCTTCTMTTTTTGAAAATTCACTATTTATGGATGACCCCTTAACATTAAAATATAAAAGCATAGAAGATAATTAATTATTAACCTCTATTTTTGGCAATGTCTATATGGAAGTGAAGCAATTTGATTAGTATACAATGGTATATATATAAAAGAAATTGGGGACACATGTTATGTTTTTTAAAACCTACATAACAAATCCAATACCATATTACATAGATGCTTTTAACTATCTAAATTTGTTGAMTAATTATAATTTAATATTTAAATATTTTATCATCCACCTGGCTTCATTAACATTCACTTACTAAGAGGATTTTGAACTTCATTTTCTGATTGAGTTAATACAAACTCCAAATACGGCACTCTCATGGACAATTTGTCACATATCATACATAATGTTTAAAAAAGAAGTCGTATTAAAGTGTAATAATGCATATCAACTATGAAAGTACACATTATAAATTATACATTATAGTTATCATAAATGTGAATATCATTTTTTGTTTATATAATGAGTGAGTTAATAAGTGAATAAATTTACATTATAAATTATATATTATAGTTATCATAAATGTGAATATCATTTTTTGTTTATATAATGAGTGAGTTAATAAGTGAATAAATTTAATTTTGTTATGAATTTATTATTATTTCAAAATTATTATGATTTGGGCCAATTTTAAATGGACCAAAAATTTTAAGAACACAGTTTTGTGATTAAAGTTTTTATCAATGAAGAGAAATTATAACTTCCAATATTTTTTTTATTGAATTTGGGTAAGAATTTCCACATAAATAAGATTACGACTAGTTCGTCATTTTTAAGTAGTGTGATGAAGGATGTTTTCCATGATCTTACCAACTATACTCAAATATTCATCTTAATATTAGGGTGAAACTCATATATGCCCTATGAATTTTAATGCGCAGTAAAATACAATGTGTAGGGAATTGTGGTGTCTTTCAAACTACATTTTTTTCAAAATGACTTTGTTCATATCACCTAATTCAACATTCAATGTATAAGTTTCAAAAAAAAAAATTATAGGAGCACAATCTACAAATAATGTAGTAGTGCACTACTGCATTCTTTGTAGGTTGTGCTCCTATAAAAAAAAAAATGAAAATCATACATTCAATATTTGAATTGCATTTTATACACTTTTTTGTTCCCAACACAAAAATTTCTTTCATTTACATAAAATGAAAAACCAGTTTGAAGAGGAAACATACACAGAATGCATAAATATTATTTATAATTTTTTGGTTGCATAGTTTTTATGCTATTGATTTTTCTCCGAACCCTTCATAACTATGAAAAAAAGAAGTCAGTATAAGTTTTAAAAGAAAATAAATTAAATATATAATAAGAAATCAACACCATTGGATAGAGAATTCAATGATGAATCCACTAGTATGAATTCAATGATGACTTTGCCACCAGAGATGGCTAGTATCAACTTTTCCACCAGAGATGGATAGTAACAATTTTTCCACATGAGATAACATAGATGAAATACTTTCACTACCTGAAGCTTGTAGTTGTAGAAAACCTGCAAAAAGTGGCCAAGATTTTTGGTTTTTAAACCCTCGATCAAGTTTATAGCTCAATCAAAGGTTAATTTAAAGCTCGATCAAGCACTTAAATGAATTTTTCAAAATACTTGAATCAAGGTTTTATCAAGATCTCGATCAAAATCTTCTCAAGTTAACATAAAATTCTCAATTAAGTATTGTTGTAACTAAAACAAAGAAAAAAGTAACATTTTTTTGCATTTAAGAAAAATGAATATGCATGAGCGAACTCATGTGGTTATTTTGTCATGAGAGCATAAAGACAAAGTATTTAAGTACCTAATACAACTCCCTAGCCTTTAGGTGTTGCCTCTCAATGTATGGTATTTAGACAAATTCACTATTCCATGGAAGGATATCTAGATATTATCTATGTAATTACATCTAACGACCCTCAAGATCTAACATATTATTGAATTTAGTTTCGTATCTAAGTGGACTCGATTGACTCGACTTACTTACCAATGTTCAAATGGAGGGGATAATCTTACCAGATTACCTTTGAAGGCATTATTGTAATGTGTAATGTCCTTGTTATGCCGGATATCTATTTTTTCTTAGCTTGTGTACACTAGTAAAGTATTTCTCTTAATTATGTAAAATATATATTTATCAGATGATAACCATTGAATTTTTTTGGGGTTTCTTGATTTTTTTTATTAATATTGAAATTCAAAGTAGCTAACACAACACTGTGTCAATCTAGGAGAATTATAGGTTCTCTTGAGATCATGGAACCACCACTAGTAAAGTAATATATTGATCCGTAAATAAGGGACTTATAGCCCACTTGTTTCACCAACACAGATTCTATGTGGAATTCAATTTCTTGTCTTTGTCTCCGTCTCTACAGAGAGATATGTCTGCAAAAGGCCATTAGGATCTATTCCTCTTCCCTTCACAATGATCTCTCCTCTCTCCCTAGTTGCAAAACCTTCTCCCAATTGTAATATGCACACAACAACCAATTGGCAGCACAATAACAATATAGTCAATAAAGATCATTGCTATGCAAATAGAATGAGGCTAGTGACTAGATACTAATGTTATGCGAGACCTTTGTTCTCATTGTAGCCTCTTCTCTTTTGATGTTTGCAAGAAATTCTATGTGAAACCAATGGGAACAACCCACTACAACCCCCTTTATGTTATATCCCTCTTAGACACGTGAGGATGGAATATTTGTGTGGTGGGTTACCTTATTGGTTAATTGTTTGTGGTGACCAAAAAATCTTCTTTGCCTTCAAGTTTGGTTCATGTTGATCCTCAAATGTGTTAATTCCTTCGTAAATTCTCTCTTGTATATTTCTTTCCTATACTTAGAAAAAAATTCACTTTGTTGCGGGTTCACGAGTCATTTCCATTCTTGTTCAAACTTCTGCCTCCTCCAAAATGCACCATCGTGTTTCGTCGTTCTCATTTTGCAACTATACTTAGAATTTTCTTGAAATGTTTCATCACGGGTCTAAATCATTTCTTCGATTCACTGACTATCACTGTGACCCTCACATCCGACTGGTTCTTCATACTTAGTCTATTTCCCATACTTCACTAGTAACCTCTGCGATATTTCAACACTTGGTCGATTTTCAAGTTTCACCATGGGTCCATGGTCACTTTATAATTCTTCCATACCCATCACTCCTTCGTCCAATCGATCCATTTTTTATACTTAGTCATTTTCTGAAGTTTCATCGTGGGTCTGCAATCATTTCATATTTCATTAACGCTCCACTTTACCCCCTATCCTCTATGTCTGACCAATCCATTCTTAATATTTAGTCATTTTTTAAGTCTCACAGTGGGTCCACGGGTTTACGCCCATTTCATTTTTATTTACATACATCTGATCCTTAGCTGCCCGCGGTAATCCATGTTTCATCTTTTCACTCTTCCTGAGGTATATTTAATGCAAATCTCACCGAAAATAACAAATGGTTAAAATATTAAAAGGTCATTATTAATGACAATCTTCTCAAGATAATTCTTCATCAATTCAAATTTAATTCATATTAATCATTCATTTGAAAGAAGAATTTCAGGGTATATTATGGTAAAAAGGTTTATTTTGGTATTAATGTTCTAAAAGGATTGTACATTGATCTGCAAACTTCATTAAGCATGCCAACTAGAAGAAAGGAGAAATTTTGCAGAGATATCATCAACACATTTGAACGAGATGATCAAAAGTTTTAGTGGTCCGGAGCATACAAATATTATTCTTCATTGCTACCTCCAGAGAGAAGTTCAAACCATATTTGGACATCAAGAATTTCTCTATAAGGTTGTGTTCTAAAGGTTTTTTATTTTAGAGTGTTAGTTTCGTGGTGCATAGACAAGTTTGGTAAGAATCAGAGAATAATTTAGCTACAAGGAGAATCCCCTATTTCTCCAGCACCTTCAATTTTCAAGAAAACGCTCAGGCTACCAGAGCCAACAATGACCTTTAAAGGTGACGAAGCTAAATATTTCCTAAAGGCAAAAAACGGTGAATGGGAGCTCCTGCAACAATATCTTGAATACCCGACAGTGATGCCAGAAGATTTATCAAGCATCTAGGTTAGTTCGTTAAAGAATCCATATAAAGAGATGGTATGGATATTCGCTAGGTTAGTTGGTTAAGAATATACTGCTACCATTCCTCAATTGGCTTTGTATATCTTACATTTTACGATTAATGAGAACACAATTTTTGACTGGGCAAAAATTATTTCTGGAGAAATATCTTTTCAATTATCAAATTTCAGGAAGAATAGGAAATTCTACATGTCCTCATATCTAATTTTCACCATCACTTACTGTTACATTTTCAAAGGTTTGCATTTGTTAAGAAAGGTTCCAACACTCACTGGTGAATTTGTGTCATCATTTAGTTAAGAAGCGAGGTCTAATATCTTTCCTTCAAAATGTTTTAAAATGGAGATCCATCTTGCATGGAACCAAAATATTCCACAATTTGTAACAGTAAATTATTACATGTCATTAAGTTGTTGATAGTAAGTTGAGTTGTTGATAGTTAGTTGAGTTTTTGACAATTAGAAGAGATTTTTATGTCTTCTATTTTTGAAATTTCACTATTTATGAATGACCCCTTAATGTTAAAATATAAAGCATAGAAGAGAATTAATTATTGACCTTTTATTTTTTGCAATGTCTATATATGGAAGTGAAACAATTTGATTGGTATAAAATGGTAAATATATCAAATCAATTGGACACACATGTTATGTTTTTTTAAAACCTACATAACAAATCCAATACCATATTAGATAAATGATTTTAACTATCTAAAATTGGTGAATAATTAAAATTTAATATTTGGAGATTTTATCATCCACCTGGCTTCTTTAGCATTCACTATTGAGGTAATACAAACTCCAAATACCACGCTCTTGTGGACAATTTGTCACATATCATACATAATGTTTAGTAAAGAAGTCATATTAAAGTGCAATAAGGCATATCAACTATGAAAGTACACATTATAAACTATACATTTTGGTTATCATAAATGTGAATAATGTTTTTTTTGTTTATACAAGAAGTGAGTTAATAAGTCAATAAATTTAATTTTGTTATGAATTTATTATTATTTCAAACTTATTATGATTTGGGACAATTTTAAATGGGCCAAATTTTTTAAGAACATAATTTTATGATCATAGTTTTTATCAATGAAGAGAAATTATAATTTTCAATAAAAACATTTATTGAATTTAGGTAAGAATTTCCACATAAATAAGACTACGATTGGTTTGTCATTTTTAAGTAGTGTGATGAAGGATGTTTTCCATTGCCTTACCAACTATACTCAAATATTCATCTTAATATTAGGGTGAAACTCATATATGCCATGTGAATTTTAATGTGCAGTAAAATACAATGTGTGGGGAATTGTGGTGTCTTTCAAACTACATTTTTTTCAAAATGACTTTGTTCCTAGCACCTAATTCAACATTCACTATATAATTTTCAAAAAACAATTATAGGAGCACAATCTACAAAGGAAACATACACCAAATGAAAAACCATACATACATAAAATGAAAAACCGTTTTGAAGAGGAAACCTACACAGAATGCATAAATATTATTTATAATTTTTTGATTGCATAGTTTTTATGCTATTTTTTTTTCTTCGAATCCTTCATAACTATGAAAAAAATAAGTCAATATAAGTTTTAGAAGAAAATAAATTAAATGTATAATAAGAAATCAACACCATTGGATAGAGAATTCAATGATGAGTCCACTAGTGTTAATTTCGTGGTGGATAGACAAGTTTGGTAAGAACCGCAGAATAATTTAGCTACAAGGAGAATCCCTTATTTCTCTAGCACCTTCAGTTTTCAAAAAAAATGCTCAGGATACTAGAGTCGACAATGACCTTTTAAGGTGATGAAGATAAATATTTCCCGAAGGAAAGAAATGGTGGATGGGAGCTCTTCCAACAATATCTTGAATACCCGACAGTGATGCCAGAAGATTTATCAAACACCTAGGTTAGTTCGTTAAATAACCCATATAAAAAGATGGCATGGCTATTCTCTAGGGTGGCTAGTCAAGAATCTACTGCTAACATTCCTCGACTGGATTTGTATATCTTACATTTTACAATTAATGAGAAAACAATTTTTAATTGGGAAAAAATTATTTCTGGAGAAGTATCCTTTCAATTATCAAATTTCAGGAAGAATAGGAAATTCTACATGTCCTCATATCTAATTTTCGCCATCACTTACTGTCACATTTTCAAAGGTTTTCATTTGGGAAAACAAGTCAATTGTAAAATTGACCTTGTCCATATATGGTATCCATCCTTGTGGAAACAAAAGGCTATGTAACATTTTTATGAAGTGCACAATGCATTTGTTTTCTCCTTCAAAAAAACTCATTTTTGGGTCAAATACATCGATATTATCTTTAGAAGCAACAACCTTTTTGGATAAGAAAAGAAGCTTTGAAGTGATGGAGCACTTTAGTATTATCAAAATTTATTGTTCTCATGAAATACCTTCATATCTACCATATTATGTGTCAAACAAGATATTTGTTTTAGAGGTATGCGAACAATACAAATTATGGGCCCATTTCTTCCATGAAAAAAGGAAAAATCAATTTATTCCTTTGCCTTGGAGAATTGAGGAGATAACATTGAGAAACATTGTAATTATTGATGATTTTTTAGTGCAATTTGATCAATTTAATTTAAATTTAGCAGACAAAATCAAAGGGTTTGACCCTAACCAGATGTTCATGAATCATATGATATATGTTGGCTATAGTGTTTCATTTGCCAATACATTCCTATTCAAAGAAGAAGAATGTGATTGTTATTAGAACCATTGATCAACACAGACATTGAGGAAAAGTTGTTAATGAGAAGAGTAATCGGTCTCCTAATCTTTCACAGAAAAATGGCCTACCAAAACAAAAATCTTAGTCAACAATGTAGGAACAAAGGAAATATTCACTGTACAATTACGATGATGGAGGAGATCATAACCCTCCTAAGGGAAGTCTTGAAAGACCTCATAAACTCCTAGTGACCAGTAAAAGGAAAAGACAAACAAGCAGAGAAGAAAAATGAGTTTGCACCTAAAGATGAGATTGTTCTTGAAGATATGGACATGGATGTGAACATTGATGATATTGAATTTCTTGATGAAGAAAAGAAAGTTCAAGAAAGTAGAGAAGTCGCAATAGAATTGGATACCCAAGAGTCAATGCTAATTGAAGAAGAATCACCGAATTTGCATAGTTCCCTATTGTTGATGTTTGGATCTGTTATGACTGAAACAACAACCTCACGAGGATCTGAAATCCCCCTGCAATTTTATACAAGTTTCACTTCGCTTTGGCTAAAAGATATGTCTTGAATATATTGGATTAGGGATATTTCTTAGACAACAAACCTTATTTCTTTATTGCTTGGATTTGTGCATGAAATGGTTCTTTGGTATCTGATATTTATGTGCAACAAAAAAAAATCCTTTACAAGAAAAAGATTGAAGGAAGGCTTCAAAATCATAATATATTTGTGGTCAACATCATATACACAACCCTCTAGATCATATACAAATAGTGGATATATCCATATCTTCTCACGAGAAATAGGAGAGAATAGTTGCGATCATCTCAAATAATTTTAAAAGAGTATTGCAGTTAAAACATACAAGAATTTGATAAGCATACTTCAAACATCTCACACTCAGAAATCCCAAGATCTAAAATATCATTGAAGTCATGCCCCGAAGTAATTCTTTGCGAAGTTTTATTCATGAAATATATTCAACAGTACAAAAAATATTTAACAATCATATACATGGTTGTGAATACTCCATAATCATATAAGAAAATTTCTTTTGAAGAATACAAGTGGAACACTCGAGAATCCCAGCCTTGTGTTTAATTTGGAGATTCAAGCATAAAGCTTTGAGAAAATGGTGTAGAAGAAGAAAAAGAGTGGAGAAGATGGTGATATCTTTTCGTTGATCAGAAGATTCGTTGCATATTTATGTATGTACCTTCTTCTTCTTATCCTCTACCATTGCCCTTCTGATAATGGAACCCTTCTCTAACCCTTTGATGAAGCCTTTTGTTGCTTTATAAAATCAGATCTTCTAACTTCTCGAGTAGTTAGGGTTTTTCCTTTACTGAAAAGATCAATTAAATTAATGACTTAATTAAGTCTCATTAATTCATTTTCATCATTGATATTTGTATCTTGAAATGGGTCCCTTTCTGTCTTTAATAAAAGGTTTTTAATAAACTTTTGTTTTCAAAAATTTAATTAATTGTTTTTTTTTAAAGAGGGTTGTGTTTTAATTTTTTGGATAGGATATCCAATTTTTCATCCATGGAAGCCAAATTATATGTGATATTCATCGTCTTATCTTCCCAACAAGTCTTCCTGGGAGAATTTTTTTTTTTCTGGATCTCAAGATATGAGCTTGTGAAGTCAAGGTGTCAAACAGATTTATTAGCAAGATATGCAAATGTTGATGATTTTTCTTTGAATTTATGAGAAAAATAAGGCCAATTCTAGCCCATTAAACCTAATCCAACATCTTCCTCGTTGAAATTCCTTTCCAAGGAGGTAAATTTTATGCAATTCCGACTCTCAAATCTCAAGATATGGCCTTCATAAGATTAAGACTCGGGAGTCGTTGATTGATCTTCTCTGGGAAATCTAAGCCCTTGGTTAAATTTCGTCCTACCTTTGGAAATTTTTGACTTGTCTTCATAATAGTTATCCGACATGCATGTGATTTCCATAGGTTTTAATGTATATATTACAAAGTGTAATATAGACTTAATGTGAAACAAAGGAAAACTATGGAGATTTGTAAAATTTGAGCCTTGGAAATTAATTAATTAATTAATATTTTAAATACTTAGTCAACCTCCACCTCATGGCCAATCAACGTGAGTCAATAGTCTACATGTTGCCACATGTCATCGTGTGATAGGTCAATAATATGCTACATGTAACCAATAAGAATATGTCATGTGTCTCTAATGGTGGGCTGCCATGTGTCATCAAGTGAGTGGATATTGGATTAGTTTAATATATAAGTTAAATATGGAAGGAAAAGGTGGAATGAGAGGGGATAAGGGTAGTGTAGGGAGGGGGAGAAATGTAGGTGGTGAAGGGATAAGTGTGATGTAGGGTGATGTGGGGGGGGTGTGTTGGATTCTTGAGGAGGTGAATCAGTAATAATGTAAGTATAATCTTTTTCTTCAATTGTTATATCAATGTGAATTATTATCCAATAATGGCGTGAAATAAACCGTCACACATACAAATTACACTAGTGTTTTATTTGGAAACCCAAATTGGGAGAAATCCACAGAATTTTTTTTCTTATATGTCTTGAAGAGTTACCTTCATTGGGCTTGCTGCTTCCTTTGTTTTCCGGTATGGCCGGAAGGAGGATCAACCCATAGTTTCTGAGGCTACAATGAGAGAACTCCAACTTCTCTCAATTCTCTGGCTACAACTAGGAAGGGGCTACAACCCCCAATGTTCTCGTGGCTTTGAAGGTGGCTACAACCACATCCTTGCTGCCCAATCTGCCACCACGAGTAGAAGTAGAATGATGGAACCCTGTCACACTATCGAGATATACCGTTGTAAATAACAACCCACAATAAATCTGAACCATGCATCAGCACGTACCTCAACTTGTAATCAACTGTACCATAAACAGAGATTGCATCAGCCATGCACCAACTTGTAATCAACCTATACCATAAACAAATGCATCCAACCATGTACAAGGTATGTACCAATCGTATTTCAACCTCATCAACTATGACTCATCAATAATAGCCCGCCAACATCAACTTCGCCACCTCATGTATGTGCGCCAACTCATCAGCTTCTTGTCTCAACCATGTACTCAACATATTGCCACAACCAAAAGCCTCATCAATTTCATCATCCAAATCTGATTTGTAGCTCTGTAATAGACTTGGTGTATATTATCACATTCCTGCAAACCTTCCTTAACTTTAAAACAAAGAGACTAGCATTTTCATCAAACTTTTCCCTTAGTCTCACATGCCTAGTTTGGATTAGTCAACAACCCTAACTTGGAAGTAATCATAACTTTGAATATGTAATGTATAAATATAATGAAACTGATACACAATGTTCTTCAATGTGTTTTGTGAAATTCCTCAAGTTTCAATGCGGAACCTCTCAAAAAGGAGTTATAGCAAAATGGCATACCTTGTTGAATTTTGGCTTATTCTGAAGAGAAGCACTTGTGAAGCGTGCCCCGAACAAAAAATTTGATGAATTTATATGAAACTATTGCACACCATATTAATGCTATACCGTAACACATACATTTTGTCTCACTAAATTTGGATCTATTATGAAGAATTTATGGCGTTTTACCCGAAACACATGTTTTGATTAGTTTTAGGACTGACCACAAAACCCTATTTTCCGCAGTGTAACTCCCAAAATACAATGACCCTAGAGTTGATTGTTTTCCACAGATACTTGGATATGTTTTTCTCACTTGAATAGAAATTTCACAGTTTGAACCTTCACTTATAAAAAGTTATAGAAAAAATTATGAAAATGGTGAGATGACACCTTAAATAACATACCTTAAAGCACCATCAAAAGAATTTATCCTTCCCTTGCATTTTCGGCCTTCTTTTATACCTTCACTCCAAATTCTGGTTTATATATCCTTGGTTACCTCAGACACATATAGATATTCAATATGCTCAAATTATTGATTCAATGGGAGCCTTACTTCCTCTTATTTATTTTCTTCAAGTAACTTCCTTAAAACATCTTCTAAGTCACTTGGCTCCTTTCCTTATTTTAGGGTTGGGTCCACTTTTAATTTCTCCATTAAATTTATTATTGATAATTTATTTTGTATTCACTTTGAATTATAATACACTCATCACTTCACTTTGTGTTACCTTTTAAAATCCTCTTAAACCACTTTGAGTTACTTTGACCTTTTGGGGCTTCTAGATGACATATGAGGGTCCTCAACTTAAGTAGAGCCATAACTCTCAAAATGTGAGGAGTTATGTGGCGTTCTATACCACCAGAAATGACATGACATGTACTATCCATATAGAATAATTATCTGAAAATATATCATAAATCATACCATTACCCATCAACAACTTGGGTCATTACCCAAACGCCACAGGGTCTCCAACTTCTCATGGTTATAACTCTCTAACCATGAGGAATTATCCAACGTTCCCATACCAGGAAATGGCATGGAAAACACTATCTATCTAGGATATTTTCCTTGACAAATTCGCTTTCCTTCATCTCATTATTTACAAATTAAGCATGGGTTCTTTTACCCCACAAAGTGTCTTCCCGTGAGGGCCTTTCACCATAAGGGGACTACTTTGGAGTTCATCCTATATTACTTCTTATCAACCATGACAAAAAAATAATGAGTCGCAGTACATCAAGCAATATTGGTTCCATTACCTAAACTGCTTTGTGCTCGGGCTTTCACTTCAAGGGTTGACATCCAATGACAATAATAATCTGTCCCCTTTGGCATTGATGGCAACACTCGATTATCTTGAAATCATATCACTCATGCTCCCCACGGAACCATGCCTTTGTCCTCATCTGATAAATCGCTCCCCACAGAACCATGCCTCTGTTCTCTTGCATCTGATAAATCGCTCCCTCACGGAACCATGCCTCGTCCTCTGCATCAAGTAATCTCTCCCCCTTTTCATCAATGGCAAGGTATCTTTCCATCAGGTTGTTCCCCTGACAATTTGTCCTCTTATGGTGCTTCCTCATGGCCACATGAGACATATAAGATAAGCATTAAAAACATTCATTTTGGAGTATAAATAACTCCAAGTCTTTGTGAATATTCAAAGGCTTCCGTGGAAGTGGTTTGGTAAAGATGTTTTGCCACTTGTTATGTGTCATACTCAACTCGATGTTCTTTTTACGTAACTTTGTTGTTCCCGTGAAAGTGATACTTGATTGGAATGTGCTTAGATGTAGGTGCATCACCGGGTTTTGAGATATTGATGGCACTTGTATTATCACAATATATTGGAATGGACTCACATCATATAAACTTGTATATGTCAAAGTTTGTTTCATCCAAAACATGTGTACAACATGTTGTTGCTGCAATATACTACCTTACCGGCTATAGATAGATATATTGATGATTGTTCTTGCTTAGCCATGATACCAAACACTCACCTAAGTAGAGCAGCTTCTCCAACTAGTGCCGTGGGTCAATGCAGCCTGCAATCTACATCACGTGTGGTAATGGGTGATAGATATTTTTCCTTTTGGATAACATAATCCAAACTCTTTTGTTTCCTTTGAGATGTCGAGGATCCTCTTCTTTGCTAATACATGTGATTTCCTTTGCGAATTGGCGCTTGAAATGTTACGTCAACTACCGGTATATGCGAGATTGCGGATGTTTGCAGCCGGATATAGTAGAACATAATCATTGACCCTATATTGTCTTTGATGCGTGGCAGACTTTTGAATCATCATCTTTCGCCAACTTACAAGCTGGTTTGCGTAGGTGATAAGCTGGTTTGAAATCTTCCATTCGAACCTCTTTAGCATTTCTCGATATGCTTGGTTTGAGAAATAAAATTCATTGGTTCCTTTGACATGTATTTGAAGTCCCAGAAGGATAGTTCTCCAAGTAGCGACATTTCAAATTCATTCTTCATGTCTTTTTCAAATTTATGAAGCAACTTTGTCATCATCTTCTCAAAATAATATCATCAACGTAAACTTCAATTAATAAAATATTACCTTGACTTACCTTGATGTAGAGGTTGTTGTCACTACTTCCTTTTAGAACCACACCTTTCTGAGATACTTATCCGGTCAGAGTACCATGTACTCTAGGATCCACCGTTTAAGACCATACAAGGCCTTCTTTAATTTACACACATAGTTTGTGTTCTCGAACAAGCTGAAATCATACGGTTGTTCGAAAATGTGAACTTCTTCTTCAAGTTCCCCATTTAGAAGAAGTTGATTTCACGTCCATCATTATACTTTAACTTTTTTGGAGCATGCATAAGCTAAAATCAAACAGTTTGCTTCCATTCGACGAGGCGGGGAAAATCTCTCTTCAAAGTTGATTCCTTCAATCTGTGCATATCAGCTACCAATCTAGTTTTGTTCATGTAACCTATCCATCTTCATTCAATTTATTCACGAAAACCATTTTGTGTCGATCATTCTTATTCTTTGGTCTTGGATGAATTCTCAGAGTGTCATTTTTCTATTTGATCCAATTCTTCATCATGTGGCCTTATTCCAAAATTCATCCTTGTTGGCTTCTTCAAAGCGGTTTGGTTCAATTGTAGATAAGAGTGCTAGGTGTGTTTGTTAAATTGAATGGATTTTTCTTCTAGTCTCTCAACTCACGCATCTTTGTTTCCAATAATCGTCGAAGGATGATTCTTTTGTACTAGTTTGCTAGGTGTATTTGGAATACTTGTTGAACTTGCTCTTCTATTTCGTAGTTCTCTTCATCTTCATCTTCCTCTTCTTCTTCTTTTCATCTTCTTCTTCAAAAGTTGTTCCATTGATTTGTTTTCTTCTTTCTTTGGATTAATTTTGATTTTGTTTCATCAATTGTTACGTTGATGCTTTCCACAACTTTAATCTTAGGTGTAACACTGTATGCTTTCCTTGTAGCAGGTAACTAACAAGTATTCGTTTGTCCACATGAGAGTCAAAACTTTCCCATTCTACCATCTTCTCTTTTCATATTGGCATTTGCTTCCAAAACTTCTGAAGTGCTTTACATTTGTTAATCTTCCTTTCCATAGCTAGTAGAGAGTTTTATCGGTGTTGTTTCACAGGCATTACTCTTTTTTGGATGTGAACTGTTGTATGCGCTACCTATGTCCAAAAATTTGTCAACTTTGAATCCATTATCATTATTTAGAGCCATTTGTATAGCATCACGTTCTTTTCTTTCAACAACTCCATTCTATTGAAGTGTCCTAAGCGACCAGTGTCTTTTTATTCCGTTGCTCTTGAGTAGTCCATAAATTCCTTTGAGGTGAATTATCCTCCATTATTGATCTTAAGCATTTGATTCGAATCCATCTCATTTTCAACCATTCCTTGTAGATCTTGGAAATTTTCAAAAGCTTCTAATTTTCTCTTGAGAAAACAGGCTAGAGTCATTCTTGTATAATCATCAACTAATAACATAAAGTATCTCACCTTTTTAATCCTTTGTTGTAGTTGGTCCAACTGAATCAATATGCACAATTTCTAGTGGTTTGTTGTTGAATATTCCTTTGATTTGAACTTGTTCTTTGTTTCTTTCCTTGTTGGCAATGCTTGCACAAAGTGTTGGTTGGTTTAATGATCCGGGGCATTTCTCTGTTGCTTCTCTTTTTTCGACTTTGACAAGGTTATCAAAATCGTGCATGGCCATTATTACGTTCCATGGCCAACTTTTCATCTTTCCCTGAACCAACACTTTTCATTTCAATTTTGCTTAACACATATATGTTTTTTTTTTTTTTTTTTTTTTTTTTTTTTTTTTTTTTGAACCTTCTTTTCTTATCTCACACTTTTATGAATTGAAAGTAACTTTATGACCTTAGTCGCGAATTTGACTCACACTTAAAGATTGTGTTTCATATCTTCTACTAATTAAACATTTTTCTGTACCATTCTTGTTCCCAATTGGGACTAATAATACGCTTTCAAATGATTTTGGATGAATCATCATTTCCAAAGGAAGCTGATCCATCTCTTCATTTCGTAAGAAATTTTCCTCTATCACCTATCATGTGTTTGAACATCCATTGTCAACATACCAACCGTTTCTTACATTTAGCTTGTAAGCGTGCATTCTTCATTGCTATATTGATCTTGCTTTCTTATCCATGTCATTTTATGAGGTTCTTGTTGTGATTAGAGGTTTGCTGGGAGAGAATTTGTCGATACGCAATTTTTTGGCCATGTCCAAATTGTTACATTTAACATTCCACTTGATTCTCAAAGATTCAAACCTGTTGTAACTTCTTCTCACGTGTTTCACTAAGGTCTTCTTGAATAACCCTTTGTGTATGGCTCTCAAAGTAGTTATTGTTCTTGTTGTTAGCTCGCAATTTATGGCTTATGTCCAAATTATTACATGCATAACATAAACCAAAAACATAGTTTGATACATGGTAGTTGAATATCTTTTGAAAAGAGGTGTTCTTATGAATCCTTGTTCTTCTTGAAGCCTATCTATCATTTATTTGATTTTGAAATTCGAATCTTCTCGGTGGAGTGTCACTGTAATCTTCTTGTATATCTTTTTATCCCTTTGATTGTTTTTATAACTTTTTTGGATTTGTTTCTTGCTCTATTGTTTTGGAACTTTATCCCTTTTCTGTCTGAATGTATCAAGTCTAGACTTTTCAAGGTCAGATTTTATTGTTGATAATGTTATCTAGAAATTTTGAGCTATTTTGTATATTTTCTTTTGAATATCCTTTCTTAGTGTGACAATCTTTGCTTCAGGTTTCCAATGATCATGTCCTTTCCTTCTAGTTGTTCTTTGAGTGCTTCTTCAGTTCTTTTATCTTCTTGAACTTTCAATTTTGTGATCATTCATTCTAGTTCCTGAAATTGTCTTTCTTATCTAGTTAAACTTGTAGTTTCTTGTTTTTCTTCTTTTCTCCTTGATAAATTCTATGACACTCATTAATTCTTCTAGAATTCAACTTTGCCTCTTCAATTTCTTCTTCTTATGCTTCTTCATATTCTTCTTGGATCTTCTTTATCAAAGTCTCCTCTTGCCATGAATAGAACTCTCCATGTTTCAGCATTCGTTGACTTCATCTTCATTTGATGATGAGATGTCTTCTTTGGTGCAAAGTTTTTTTTGAAAACTTTTCTTTTGTAGTTCTTTTACCTTTATATGTTGTCTTCCTTTTGAGTAACCTTCATCGACATTATATTTTTCTTATGAGGACATTTGTTAGCAAAATGATAATACCATCACAATTAAAGCAAATTAAAGGAAACACCTATGTACTTACCCGTTGGTTCCCTTGTTGATGTTTTGACAAGTTGGCCACTTCTTCATCATCTTCGAGGCGTCACTATTGCTTTAGTATATTCTTCTTGTTCCTTTTCTTTTGCTTTGATATTTTGGATGCTTTTGAAGGTTGCTTCTTTTACATCACGAGATTTTTGTTTAGTTCTCATCTCATGTGTTGTGAATATTCCATGCGGATTAGATCATGCTTATTGAGTTTATATCGATCTTTCTTCTGATGTTGATATCTTAAAGGTTGATCTCATAGGAAGAGATCTTAGTACCTTTTGAACAATTAAGATTCTTGATTTCTTCTCCCAATCCTATGATTTGCATTCATTTCATTGACTACCGTAAAGTAGGTTGGGATATCTTCATCTTCCTTCATTTTAGTTGTTCAGTACTGACCTCGTAAGTTTGAAGCTTTGTTGCTTTGACTTTTGAATATCCTTCATAAATATTTGAAGCTTGTCCCAAATCTCTTTAGCGAGACTTTACAATGTAAAACTTTGGTGAATACCGTATCACTAAAGACCATTCAAAAAGTGCATTTATGGCTTTGGAATTATTCTCCTGGGATTTCTTGCTTTGTCATTTGTTGGTGGAATTGTTGGTGCTATGTATCCATCTACAATTGATTGCCAAACAGAAATCCATCAGTACTGTATATATGTCTTCATCCTTATGCTCCAAAAAGCATGCCACGTCCATCAAACCATGGTATTCCATTTTTTTATATGAGTTGGTACTCTCCATGATCTACCTTCGATTGGTTAGTGATTTCACGAAGGAATTTTATACGATACCAATTATTGGATTATTGAGAGGGGGTAGTCGTGATAGCGTAATTATAATCCTTTTTCTTCAAATGTTATATCAATGTAGAATTAGTTTCCAATAATGAGCGGTAAGAAATAAAAAATCACACACATACCCGGTATAATTGTTTTACATGGAAACCCAAATCGGGAGAAAACCGCAGGAATGTTTTTCTTATATGTCTTATAAATTACATTCATTTGGAAGCACAAATTTCCTTTGTTTTCCATTTGCAAGCGGAAGGAGGCTCCAACCCTAGTTTCTCAGGCTACAGCAGAGCTCCAACTCCCCAATTCTGGCTACAACCCAGGAAGGAGGCTACAACCCTTAATGTTCTCCGGCTACAACTAGAAGTTGGCTACAACCACCGATCCTTGCCCCATACAACCACCATGAAGTAGAAGAAGAATTATGGAACCAACTGTCACGCACTATCCTTATAGAGATATCTGCGTAAACGTAACAATAAATGCGAACCATTACTCAACTTGGCCTCAACACATGTTATCAACACGTACCATAAACAAGTGCATCAGCCATGCACCAACGTATCAACTTTTCGTACCATAAACAAGTGCATCAACCATGTTACCAAGTATGTACCAACCATGTGTCAACTACTCTTCAACTATGACTCATCAATATGTACCAACATCATCAACTATACACCTCATGTATATTGCCCCAACTCATCAATTACTTGTCTGAACCATGCATCAAAATGGCCTGCAACCAAAAGCCCTCATGAATTTCAAATCTGATTTGTAGATTTGTAATGAACCTGGTGTATATGATCACATTTATGCAAACCTTCCTTAACTTTAAAAACAAAGAGACAGCATTTTTCATCAAATTTTTCCTTAGTCTCACATGCCTCGTTTTGGATTAATCAACAACCAACTTGGGTATCCTTAACTTTGAACTGTAATGTATAAAGATCACGAGAATTGATACACGAATTTTCTTTAGTGTGTTTATAAAATTCCTCAAGTGTCACTACTTGGAACCTCTCGGAAAAGGGAGTTATAGCAAAAGTGGCATACCTTGTTGAGTTAAGCCTTATTCTGAGAGAGACCTTGTAGAGCGTACCCCCACACAAAATATTTGATGAATTGATATGAAACTATTGAAGCATACTACACGGTATTCCCTAACCAAAAATTTTAGTCTCACTAAATTTGGATGCATTATGAAGAAGTTATGGCCGTTTTTACCCGAAACACACGATTTTGACTAGTTTCGGGGTGACTACAAATCCTATTTTCCATGGAGTGTAACTCCAAAAAATACAATGACCACAAGCTGAATTTTTACCACGGATACTTGGATATGTTTTCTCCTTGCATAGAAATTTCCGCAGTATAATAAATCATTATAGAAAAGTGTTATAGCGAAAATGGTGAGATGACACGTAAATATCATGCCTTAGAAAGCACCATCAAATAATTTATCCTTCCTTGCATTTAGAGCCTTCTTTTTCTTCACCTATTCTCGAGGAATTCTAGTTTAGATATCCTTGGTTACCTCTCGGACACATATAGATATTCAATATGCTCAAGTGTGATTCAAATATGAGGAGAGCCTTGCCTCTTATTTATACTCAAGTAGCTTCCTTAAAAACATCTTCTAGGTCACTTGGCCCACTTTCCTTATTTTTAGGGTTGGGTCACTTCTAATTTCTCCATTAATTTATTATTGAAATAATTTATTTTGTATTCACTTTGGATTATAATACACTTATCACTTCGCTTTATTATTTACTTTTAAAATCTCTTAAACCACTTTGATTACTTTGACCTTTGGGGCTTCTAGATGACATATGAGGGTCCTCCAACCCCGTGGGCCATAACTCTCAAACCGTGAGGACAGGTGACGTTCTACATACCATAAGAAATGGCATGACATGTACTATCCATATAGAATAGTATTAATGACAAATATATCAAATCATATTGACACCCATCAAACAAACTTGGGTACATTACCCGGACACAGGGTCTCCAACTTCTCATGGCCATAACTCTCTAACCATGAGGAATTATGGCATTCCACATACCAAGGAAATGACATGACAAGCACTATCCATCTAGGATATTTTCCACTGAGAAATTCACTTTCTTTCATCTCACATTATTCACAATTAAGCATGTGGGTTCTCTTATCCTAAAGCGTCTTCCCATGAGGATTTCACCATCAGGGGACCACTTTGGAGTTCATTCAGTTTAATTCTTATCAACCATGACAGAAACAATAATGAGTCATATTTACATAAAACAATAATGGGTCCATTACCTAAAACCTTTGTACTCTGGGGGCTTTCTTCAAGGTTGACATCAATGAAAACAACCTTAATCAAGAGGGTGAAGTGCAAATGTGGCGGCAGAGGAGTTAGGGGGTTTCGGGGATGGAGGGATAAGGATGTGAAGGAGTATGGGGGGTTTAGGTTTGCGGGTTGGGGAGTGATGGAGGTTAAAGGGGTGAGGGGGTATGAGTTTGACTGATAAATCAATAAAATAAACTATGTATGAGATGAGGAGGGGGGGGATTAAGGGGAGTGGAGACGTGTTGTGGGTTGGAGAGGTCTATGTATGAGATGAGGAGGGGGGGGATTAAGGGGAGTGGAGATGTGTTGTGGGTTGGAGAGGTGAGGGGGTAAGGGAGTTCATGAGTCCACGAACCCAATTGAAAAATAATTTTAAGTATGGATTAGTGGGGGTTAAGGAGATTTAAAAAAAAAAATCTAAGTGTTGGAAAATAAGAGATGAGAGGAAATAAGAGTGGAGCATGGTGGGTATGGTAAGTGAACCCTCCATGCTATAATAAGAAGAAATAATATGGGTCTTGGGCCTGTGAAAATTCAAGAAAAACAAGGGTTATGAACCCGAAAAATTCAAAAAGCATAGGTTATGAACCCAAGACATTGTGACAAACAAACTTGTTTGACAATTATAAAAATATCCAATTTAAGTAGGATAGAATAAGGTAATCCATTTAGGATGAAATAATATTGTATTGAGTAAAATGTATCAGAATGAGATATGAGACAATTAAAATGATCATGAGAACCATATATACCCATGCAGGGGTGCCCTTTCATTAATAGCCATGTCTTTTGGATAAGACATGTCTTATCATTATGATGTATTAATTATTATTATTTAATGATTATTTATTTATATCTATATATTTTGTATATTTGTGTTCGTTACATAGCCTTCTCCTTTAGAAATTCTTTATCCTCAAAGCATTTTTATGGAGAGGTTAACATTTTCATTCTGGCTCGCAATGTCCTCACATGATTCTCTATTTTTGGTGTGTTCGAGATTGACGATACGAGACGATATGAGTGACGAAGAGTTGAACACAACTGTCGAATTGTGAAAGGATTTGACCATCCTAATTCAATATTGTGTGGAACGTTGCTCTTCCACAATGAATGGTTATCATGAGATTGAATTGCATTGGTATCAATATTTTCGAATGATAAGTTAGTCGTTCCTGTCCTGAATGACATTGATATTATGACTGGTTAAGATATCCGATCGTATGATTTGGATGTCGATAATGATTTCTTATAACATGAGTTTTCCTTATCATACTTGTAACCTTTTCTTGGTTTAATATCTATATATGATTTTCTTCACTCATTGATGTTTCTTGGTTAAATGATGAACTTCTATTAGTATGTACACTTGGAAATTCCATCGTTTGTACTCCAACATTTGGCGTTGTCTGTTTTTCAGTTGATTTTGCAGCTCTTTGAGTTTTGACAGGGATTGGATCTGTAATTTTTCCATTTTCCATAACTTGGATTTGTTCATATGAAAACTCTGATGCTTCATTTTCTATAAGCAATTCTAACTTATTTTCCAAAGACTTCTTATCATTCTTAATATTTTATGTTTGTGTAAGTAGGTTTTGATTATGTTTTTTTAAACGCGAATTGTTTTCATCGTTTGATTTGTCGATATCTTTAATGTCTGTATTTTCAAGTTTTTCTTCTTTCAACTTTTTGGTTTGTTCTAGCAACCCTTTATTAAGATTGTTCAAACAATAATTTTCTTCATTTTTTTTTCCGATAGGTTCTTCTCAAGATCTTGATTCTCTTGTTCCAACTTTTGAATGCATCATTTCCTATTCTTTGACTTCTTGATCTATGTAAGTAGTTTTTGACTGTGGTCTTTTAAACGAGAAATTTCTTCGTTTTTGTCCTTGATAACTTCGTCAATTTTTTTTCATCCTCGATATTTATTTTTTATTTTCATGAAGTATTACTTTTGATATATCGTTTAAGCCTTCTATTGTTATTGAATTTGGTTTTGATGTAGTGTCTTGGAATTCCATCATCTTATCCTTATAGGGAAACGTCACAAAATTATTCTCCATGTTTAAGATGAAGGTACCTTTTCTACCTATTCTCTCATTCTTTGTTCCAACAGATCTTGTTTTTTTTCTTTTTTGCTTCTTCTTTGTTTGGCCAGTAATTCTTCCTCGGCCTTCATTTGCTCTTCTTGTTCCTTGATAACCCTTTATTGTTCTACTAGCATGGCCTAATGCTCTCATTTTACATTTGTTAAGAAAGGTTCCAACACTCGCTAGTGAATTTATGTCATCATTTAGTTAAGAAGGGAGGTCTAATATCTTTATTTCAAAACGTTTTAAAATGGAGATCCATATTGCATGGAACCAAACTATTCCACAATTTGTAACAGTTAACTATTACATGCCATTAAGTTGTTGATAGCTAGTTGAGTTGTTGACAATTATAAGAGATTTTTTTGTCTTCTATTTTTGAAAGTTCACTATTTATGGATGACCCCTTAACGTTAAAATAAAAGCATAGAAGAGAATTAATTATTGACCTCTATTTTTGGCAATGTCTATATATGGAAGTAAAGCAATTTGATTGGTATAAAATGGTAAATATATAAAAGAAATTGGGGACACATGTTATGTTTTTTAAAACCTACATAACAAATCCAATACCATATTACATAGATGCTTTTAGCTATCTAAATTTGTTGAATAATTAATATTTAATATTTAAATATTTTATCATCCACCTGGCTTCATTAGAATTCACTTACTAAGTGGATTTTGAACTTCATTTTTTGATTGAGTTAATAAAAACTCCAAAGACCACACTCTCGTGGACAATTTGTCACATAACTTTTCACATATCATACATAATGTTTAATAAAGAAGTCGTATTAAAGTGCAATAATGCATATCAACTATGAAAGTACACATTATAAATTATACATTATAGTTATCATAAATGTATAAATGGTCCAAATTTTTTAAGAACATAGTTTTATGATCAAAGTTTTTTATCAATGAAGAGAAATTATAACTTCCAATAAAGTTTTTATTGAATTTGGGTAAGAATTTCCACATAAATAAGACTATGACTAGTTTGTCATTTTTAAGTAGTGTGATGAAGGTTGTTTTTCATGACCTTATCAACTATACTCAAATATTTATCTTAATAATAGTGTGAAACTCATATATGCCTTGTGAATTTTAATGTGCAGTAAAATACAATGTGTAGGGAATTGTGGTGTCTTTCAAACTACATATTTTTCAAAATGACTTTGTTCCTAGCACATAATTCAACATTTAATATATAATTTTCAAAAAAAAAATTATAGGAGCATAATCTACAAAGAATGTAGTAGTGCACTACTACATTTTTTTGTAGATTGTGCTCCTATAAAAAAAAATTGAAAATTATACATTCAATATTTGAATTTCATTTTAGACATTTTTTTGTTCCCCAAAAAAAAATTTCTTTCGTTTACATAAAATGAAAAAACATTTAGAAGAGAAAACATACACAAAATGCATAAATATTATTTATAATTTTTTGGTTGCATAGTTTTTATGCTTTTGATTTTTCTTCGAACCCTTCATAACTATGAAAAAAAGAAGTTAGTATAAGTTTTAGAATAAAATAAATTAAATGTATAATAATAAATCAACAACATTGGATAAAGAATTCAATGATGAATCCACTAGTAGCAACTAGTATGAATTCAATGATGACTTTGCCACTAGATATGGCTAGTATCAACTTTGCCACCAGAGATGGATAGTATCAACTTTTCCACATGAGATAACACAGATGAAATACTTTCACTATATGAAACTTGTAGTTGCAAAAAACCTGCAAAAAGTGGTCAAGATTTTTGGTTTTTAAACCCTCGATCAAGTTTTATAGCTCAATCAAAGGTTAATTTAAAGCTTGATCAAGAACTTAAATGAAATTTTCAGAATACATGAATCAAGGTTTTATCAAGCCCTCAATCAAAATCTTCTCAGGTTAACATAAAATGCTCAATTAATTATTGTTGTAGCTAAAACAAAGAAAAAAGTAACAATTTTTTGCATTTAAGAAAAAGGAATATGCATGAGCGAACTCATATGGTTATTTTGTCAAGAGAGCATAAAGAGAAAGTATCTAAGTACTTGATACAATTCCCTATCCTTTAGGTGTTGCCTCTCAATGTATGTTCTTTAGACAAGTTCACTATTCCATGGAAGGATATCTAGATATTATCTATGTAATTACATCTAACGACCCTCAACATCTAACGTATTATTGAATTTAGTTTTGTAGTTAAGTGGACTCGATTGACTCGACTTACTTACCAAGTTTCAACTAGAGGGGATAATCTTACCAGATTACCTTCGAAGGCATTATTGTAATGTGTAATGGCCTTGTTATGCTAGATATCTATTTTTTCTTAGCTTGTGTACACTAGTAAAGTATTTCTCTTAATTATGTAAAATATATATTTATCGGATGATAGCCATTGAATTTTTTTGGGGTTTCTTGAATTTTTTTATTAATATTGAAATTCAAAGTAGCTAATATAACACTGTGTAAATCTAGGAGGATTATAGGTTCTCCTGAGATCATGGAACCACCACTAGTAAGGTAATAGATTGATTCATAGATGAGGGACTTATAGCCCACTTGTTTCACCAACACAGATTCTATGTGGAATTCAATTTCTTGTCTCTGCCTTCGTCTCTACGGAGAGATATGTCTTCAAAAGGCCACTAGGATCTATTCCTCTTCCCTTCACAAAGATCTCTCCTCTCTCCGTAGTTGCAAAACCTTCTCTCGATTGTAACATGCACACACCAACCAAATGGAAACACAATAACAATCTAGTCAATAAAGATCATTGTTGTGCAAATAGAATGAGGCTAGTGACTAGATACTAATGTTATGTGAGACCTTTGTTCTCATTGTAGCCTCTTCTATTTTGATGTTTGCAAGGCATTCTATGTGAAACCAATGTGAACAACCCACTTCAACCCCCTCTATGTTATATCACTCTTAGACACGTGAGGATGGAATGTTTGTGTGGTGGGTTACCTTGTTGGTTAATTGTTTATGGTGACCAACAAATCTTCTTTTCCTTCAAGTTTGGTTCATGTTGATTCTCAAATGTGTTAATTCCTTCGTAAAGTCTCTCTTGTATATTTCTTTCCTATACTTAGAAAAAAATTCACTTTGTTGCGGGTTCACGAGTCATTTCCATTCTTGTTCAAACTTTTGCTTCCTCCAAAATGCAACATCGTGTTCCATCGTTCTCATTTTGCAACTATACTTAGAATTTTCTTGAAATGTTTCATCACGGATCTAAAGAATTTCTTCGATTCATTGACTATCAGTGTGACCCTCACGTTCTACTGGTTCTTCATACTTAGTTCAAGTTTCACCGTGGATCCACTGTCACTTTATAATTATTCCATACCCATCACTCCTTCATCCTATCGATCCATTTTTTATACTTAGTCATTTTCTGAAATCTCATCGTGCGTGTGCAATAATTTCATATTTCATTAACGCTCCACTTTACCCCCTATCCTCTACGTCTGACCAATCCATTCTTAATACTTAGTCATTTTTTTTAAGTCTCATTGCGGGTCCACGGGCTTAGGCCCATTTCATTTTTATTTACATACATCCAATCCTTTGTTGCCCATGGTAATCCATATTTCACCTTTTCACACTTCTCGAGGTATATTTAATGCAAATCTCATCGAAAATAACAAATGGTTAAAATATTAAAAGGTCATTATTAATGGAAATCTTCTCAAGACAATTCTTCATCAATTCAAATTTAATTCATATTAATCATTCCTTTGAAAGAGGAATTTCAAGGTATATTATGGAAAAAATGTTTATTTTGGTATTAATGTTCTAAAAGGACTGTACATTGATTTGCCAACTTCATTAAGCATTCCAACTAGAAGAAAGGATAAATTTTGCGGAGATACCATCAACACATTTGAACGAGAAGATCAAAATTTTTAGTGGTCCAGAGCATACAAATATTATTCTTCATTGCTACCTCCAAAGAGAAGTTCAACCATATTTGGACATCAAGAATTTCTCTAGAAGGTTGTGTTCTAGAGGTTTTTGATTTTAGAGTGTTAGTTTCATGGTACATAGACAAGTTTGGTAAGAATAGAAAAATAATTCAGCTACAAGGAGAATCCCCTATTTCTCTAGCACCTTCAATTTTCAAGAAAATGCTCAGGCTACCAGAGTCGACAATCACCTTTAAAGGTGACGAAGCTAAATATTTCCTAAAGGAAAGAAATGGTGGATGGGAGCTCCTGCAACAATATCTTGAAGACTCGATAGTGATGCCTGAAGATTTATCAAGCATCTAGGTTAGTTCGTTAAGGAATCCATATAAAGAGATGGCATGGCTATTCGCTAGGGTAGTTGGTCAAGAATCTACTACTACCATTCCTCAAATCGCTTTGTATATCTTACATTTTACGATTAATGAAAAAACAATTTTTGATTGGGCAAAAATTATTTCTGGAGAAATATCTTTTCAATTATCAAATTTCAGGAAGAATAGGAAATTCTACACATCCTCATATCTAATTTTCACCATTACTTACTGTCACATTTTCAAAGGTTTTCATTTGTTAACAAAGGTTCCAACACTCACTGGTGAATTTGTGTCATCATTTAGTTAAGAAGCTAGGTCTAATATCTTTCTTTCAAAATGTTTTAAAATGGAGATCCATCTTGCATGGAACCAAAATATTCCACAATTTGTAACAGTGAATTATTACATGTCATTAAGGTGTTGATAGTAAGTTGAGTCGTTGATAGTTAGTTGAGTTCTTGACAATTAGAAGAGATTTTTATGTCTTCTATTTTTGAAAGTTCAAGTTCACTATTTATGGATGACCCCTTAATGTTAAAATATAAAAGCATAGAAGAGAATTAATTATTGACCTTTTATTTTTTGCAATGTCTATATACAGAAGTGAAGCAATTTGATTGGTATAAAATGGTAAATATATAAAAGCAATTGGAGACACGTGTTATGTTTTTTTAAAACCTACATAACAAATCCAATACCATATTACATAGATGATTTTAACTCTCTAAAATTGGTGAATAATTAAAATTTAGTATTTGAATATTTTATCATCCACCTGGCTTTATTAGCGTTCGATGATTGAGTTAATACAAACTCCAAATACCACACTCTCATGGACAATTTGTCACATATCATACATAATGTTTAATAAAGAAGTCATATTAAAGTGCAATAAGGCATATAAACTATAAAAGTACACATTATAAAGTATACATTTTGATTATCATAAATGTAATAAGTTTTTTTTGTTTATACAAGAAGTGAGTTAATAAGTGATTAAATTTAATTTTGTTATGAATTATTATTATTTCAAACTTATTATGATTTGGGTCAATTTTTGGGTCAATTTTTTTAAGAACATTGTTTTATGATCAAAGTTTTTATCAATGAAGAGAAATTATAACTTCCAATAAAATAATTCTTGAATTTAGGTGAGAATTTCCACATAAATAAGACTACGATTGGTTTGTCATTTTTAAGTAATGTGATGAAGGATGTTTTCCATGACCTTACCAACTATACTCAAATATCCATCTTAATATTAGGGTGAAACTCATATATGCCCTATGAATTTTAATGAGCAGTAAAATACAATGTGTAGGGAATTGTGGTGTCTTTCAAACTACATTTTTTTCAAAATGACTTTGTTCCTAGCACCTAATTTAACATTCACTGTATAATTTTCAAAAAAAAAAATATAGGAGCACAATCTAAAAAGGAAACATACACCAAATGAAAAACCATACAAACATAAAATGAAAAATCATTTTGAAGAGGAAACCTACACAAAATCATAAATATTATTTATAATTTTTTGATTGCATAGTTTTTATGCTATTGTTTTTTCTTCGAATCCTTCATAACTGTGAAAAAAAAAGAAATCTGTATAAGTTTTGGAAGAAAATAAATTAAATGTATAATAAGACATCAACACCATTGGATAGATAATTCAATGATGAATCTACTAGTATCAACTTTCCCACCTGAGATGGCTAGTATCAAGTCTTCCACATGAGATAACAAAGATGAAAGACTTTCACTACTTGAAGCTTGTATTTGCAGAAAACTTGCAAAAAGAGGCCAAGTTTTTTGGTTTTTAAACCCTCGATCGAGTTTTATAGCTCAATCAAAGGTTAATTTAAAGCTCAATCAAGAACTTAAATCAAATTTTAAAAATATATAAATCAACGTTTTATCAAGCCCTCGATCAAAATATTCTCAGGTTAATATAAAATGTTCAATTAAGTATTGTTGTAACTAAAACAAAGGAAAAAGTTAACAACTTTTTGCATTTAAGAAAAAAGAATATGAAAAAGCCAACTCATGTGGTTATTTTCTCAAGACAACATAAAGACAAAGTATCTAAGTACTTGATACAACTCCTTGGCCTTTAAGTGTTTCCTCTCAATGGGGGGTCTTTAGACAAATTCACTAATCCATGGAAGGATATCTAGACATTATCTATATAATTACATCTAACGACCCTCAACATCTATCCTATTATTGAATTTAGTTCCGTAGCTAAGTGGATTCAATTGTCTCAACTTACTTACCAAGGTTCAACTGGAGGGGGTAATCTTACCAGATTACCTTGCAAGGCCTTACTGTAATGTGTAATGGCCTTGTTATGCTAGATATCTATTTTTTCTTAGCTTGTGTGCACTAGTAAAGTATTTCTTTTAATTATGTAAAATATATATTTATCGGATGTATAACCATTGAGTTTTTTTTTGTTTTCTTGAATTTTTTATTAATATTCAAATTCAAATTAGCTAATACAACACTGTGTCAATCTAGGAGGATTATAGGTTCTCCTCCTGAAATCATGGAGCCACCACTAGTAAGGTAACTATTTGATTTGTAAATGAAGGACTTATAGCCCAATTGTTTCACCAACATAGATTTTGTGTGCAATTCAATTTCTTGTCTCTGTCTATACATATAGATATGTCTACAAAAGGACACTAGGCTCTATTCCACTTCCCTTCACAAGGACCTCTCCTCTCTCCCTAGCTACAAAACCTTATCCTGATTGTAACATGCACACAACAAGCAATTAGAAACACAATAACAATCTAGTCAATAAAGTTTAATGCTATGCAAATAAAATGAAGCTAGTGACCATTATGTGAGACCTTTGTTCTCAGTGTAGCCTCTTCTCTTTTGATGATTGCAAGGCATTCTCTATGAAACCAATGGGAACAACCCAATGCAATCCCCTCTATTTTATATCCCTCTTAGACATGTGAGGATGGAATGTTTGTGTGATGGGTTACATTGTTGGTTAATTGTTTGTGGTGACCAATAAATCTTCTCTGCCTTCAAGTGTGGTTCATGTTGATCCTCAAATGTGCTAAGTCCTTCATAAAGTCTATCTTATATATTTCTTTCCTATACTTATAAAAAATTATGCTTTGTTGTGGGTTCACGAGTCATTTTCATTCTTGTTCAAACTTTCGCCTCCTCCAAAATGCACCATCATGTTCCATCGTTCTCATTTTGAAACTATACTTAGAATTTTCTTGAAATGCTTCATTGCAGGTCTAAAGCATTTCTCTGATTCATTGACTATCATCATGACCCTCATGTCTGACCGGTTCTTCATACTTAGTTTATTTCTCATACTTCACTACCTTCGCGATATTTCAACACTTAGTTGATTTTTAAGTTTCATCGTAGGTCCACAATCATTTTATAATTATTCCATACCCATCACTCCTCAGTCTGATCAGTCCATTTTTTATACTTAGTCATTTTCTGAAGTCTCATCGTAGGTCCACAATCATTTCGTATTTCATTAGCGCTCCACTTTACCCCTTATCCTCTCCGTCTGACCGATCCATTCTTAATACTTAGTCATTTTTTTAAGTCTCACCATGGGTCCACAAGTTTACGTCCATTTCATTTTTCTTTACATACATCCGATCCTCAGTTGCATGCGGTAATCCATGTTTCATCTTGTCACTCTCCCCGAGGTATAGTTAATGAAAATCTCACGAAAAATAACAAATGGTTAAAATATTAAAAGACCATTATTAATGACAATCTTCTCAAAACTATTCTTCATCAATTCAAATTTAATCCGTATTAATCATTCATTTGAAAGAAGAATTTCAAGGTATATTATGGTAAAAAGGCTTACTTTGGTATTAATTTTCTAAAAGGATTGTACATTAATCCGTCAACTTCATTAATCATGACAACGAGAAGAAACGAGAAGTTTTGCAGAGATACCATCAACACATTTGGATGAGAAGATCCAAATTTTCAGTGGTCTAGAGCATACAAATATTATTCTTCATTATCGCCTCTGAAGAGAAGTTGAAACCATATTTGGACAACAAGAATTGCTCTAGAAGGTTGTGTTCCAGAGGTTTTTGATTCCAAAGTGTTAGTTTCGTGGTGCATAGACAAGTTTGGTAAGAACCGCGGAATAATTTAGCTACAAGGAGAATCCCCTATTTCTCTAGCACCTTCAGTTTTCAAAACAATGCTCAGGATACCAGAGTTGACAATGACATTTAAATGTGATGAATCTAAATATTTCCTTAAGGAAATAAATGGTGGATAGGAGCTCTTGCAACAATATCTTGAATACCTTCCATTGATGCCAAAATATTTATCAAACACCTAGGTTAGTTCGTTAAACATGTTGATGATTGCAACTATGTGAGACATTCTCCAGTTGTAAGGAACCTCCTCGTTATGACGATGAACCGCTTATAACCAGTAAGAATTTATCTTTTCCTTTTCTTTTTTTTTTGTGTGCGCATGTGTACAAGGGTAATACACACATTCGACTCTGCGTCGCCACCTGACGACGAACAAGACGCATACAATGACGAACACAACATGATGACCTAAGACGCAAATCAAGTATCTGCATGCAATGAATGATAGTCAATCGACAAATAAATAAGACTGACTACCTGCCCGTCCTACCCTACAATGGTTAGGACCTCCAAGACACATAAGCAACGCTCAAGCCCATGTTCCCATCGATTTTAACCATTTGAGGTCTCAGGGCTAGCGACTGTTCTGAGGAACATGGAGGTGTCTACAACCCACCCGACACAGTGATGCAGGAGCATCTCTCCACATCATACCAGTCAGCCAGCCAACCACGTCAGTGAATTCAAATCGCATGATGAAGAGAGGCACAGTCCTCATTTAAAATTTGAATTAATGTAATTAAATGTTTAAGCTTTTGAGTTGGGAAGTCGTGCCTTTGTGCAGGTGCAGAGTAGATAGGCCTTTAAATGATTGTAAGGCTGAAATCTAGATCTGGATTTCGGACTAGACAACCCATTCAATGTAATTGAATAGGGTAGGTAGATTGGAGGGAAGAGCTCGAAGAGCCCTCAGGTAAAAAGAGATTTAGTATCTCATTTTGAGAGTGTGAGAGCTAGATAGGAGAGAATCTGCAAGGAGAGAGCAGAAGAAGGAGCCAAGACCTTGTTACAGGCCGTGCTTAGGAACACCTTGTAAATATAGGCGTTTGTCATTTTAATACAAATAGCAGTTTTTCCTGCGTGACTATGTGTTAAATGAATGTCTGTGAGTGTTCTTCATATGATATGAATGTATGTTGTATATGTATGTTGTAGGTTTACATTTGTAAGAGTATGGTTGATTTGCAGGTGAAGGTCTTTGAGGTTTCATGCCAGGAGGGCGTGACAGAGTACTGCAGTCTCTAAATACCAGTGCACTGAAGCACTTCTGAATACTACGGATTCAGAAAAAGACGTGCCAGGTGGGCAGAATAACTGAAATCAACAACTCGGGAGAAAGACCTGTGAGGTTGATGAATACCTCAGGAGGCAAGGTGGTGTAGGAGATACACAGTTGCAGACAGAAGGTATGAGGAGTTCTGTGAAGCTCTGTCGGAAGGGCATTGAGTAGGTGCATAGAGTGCACAGAAAGACGATAGAACTGTTGGACGTTCTGTGAGAAGATACTCTGCCAGGAGCGCATTGAGTAGGTGTGAAGATAGGAAAAGGGGGAAGATAACTCTATGAGTTCTATAATTTAAAGAAGAATCCATTGATGGATCTTCGTAGGGTTACTGAATACCCGGAAATACTCAACAATAGGTTGCTTGAGTAAACGGAGAGCCGGGAGGGCATCTGAATTCTCCATTTGAGGGAGAAAGGAAAATAAGAACCGAGTTTCCTTGGAGGTCAAAGCTACAGGAAAGATCAGGGCGGATAGCACCTTTGTGTGTATGTGAAGACTCTGTGGGAGTGCAGACGTCAAAATCCTTTGAAGATCGAGAGGAAATATCAGGAGGAGTATCGTTTTCATGCGCGTGGCAAAGCTCAGAGTCGAAGAGTTCGAAAGAGGAAAACAGGCAAAGGTCGAGGCCTTTGAGAAACTTGGAAATCCTTCCAAGCCTGAGAAGGAAAGTGCCAAAGCTCGGGAGGAGCAACATCGACCGTCAGGTCAGCCGATAGATTCCGGACCATTGGATTTCTTATGTCCAGGGAGGAGTAGAGGAGCACACAGAAGAAATGATCTGAACCGTCAGATCTTGAGCGAATCACTCGTTAGTCGTCGGATTCGACCGGAGGTGCATGGGGTTTAAACCTCGGAGAAAAGCAAAGATGAAAGTTTCGAAAGGCATCGGTACTCGGGATATCGGGGATCTCGGGGACGTTGGGTTGGCCACTCGACATCAGAAACCCCGAGAAGACGAGATTTAATCTGAACCGTCCATCATAGGGGGACACGTGGTGGAAATCTAAAAGCTCGGGAAAGGTCCCGAAAGCTAAAGGATTGTGTGGGCCATGGAAGTGTCAGCGAAGCAGACAGGTGGCATGCTATTTTAGAGTTTTGTGGGGTAAAGTTTCGAACACATTGCATCAGGATTCACGATATCGCGAAGTCCGAAATCCTGACAAAGGTAAGTGGCGTTGAAAAGTCAAAGCTCGCGAGTGTATCGGAGTTTCAGCAAATCGGGATTTGGGAGTCGGTGAGACGAGTTGCTCGACATTGCGATCATCGAAATCGTGATAGGGAAGATCCCGAAAAGGAAAGAGAAAGGTAAGCATTGACTGTTTTCGGGTTCGGGGATTCGAGAGACCAATGCTCGACCACTAGATTCGCGAAGTTGCGAAGTCCGATCTCCCAAGTGTAAAGAGGGGATCCCGTGAGAGTTTGTTGTGGGTGCAGATTTCTCGATAGGGAAATAGAAGAGCTGTTTAGAGTTCTTCGGGCCGTGGGAAAAGGAAAGATCCTGTGTTGACGTGGACCTTTCGACCTGCGTATTGTGGAGAAGGTGGCGTCAGCACCATTTGGTATCAGAGCCAGACTTCACTTGTATATTTCAAGTGAAGCGAGGCAAAAGAAGATAGAGTGTTGGAGACTCTGTAATGGTTGTTTGCATGTAGGAAACAATCAAGAAGACAGTTAGGAGGACTGTAGGAGAAGCTGAGACACTCGAGGTGTAGGAGTGAGAAGCACATTTTCCAGGAGGGCAGATAGAGACAACAACATGGCTACTGAAAGCTGTAGGTATGCTGAAAGGAAAATCCCAGAGCTGATGAGTACACCCGAAAGGGGAAAAGAACTTGCTGACATTAGGGCAAGAATGGAAGAGCTTGAACTGTGGATGCAGCAGAAAGCCAAGCCGAGATGGGTATATGAATGGCCCATGATGAAGACAAAAGCAAAATGGCTGGTCAAGGAGTTGATGGCTAGAAGACAGCATAGACTATTAAAAGGATGGTTGAGGCATACTGAAAACCTCGACGAACCTGAGGAGATGGTTCAGATATGTGAACCAGAGACTGGGAGAATTCTCAATGAAGAGAATAAAATGGGATCAGCTAAAGATCTCAAGAACTTCCAAGAAGGCAGAGAGGAAATTCCAAATTTCTAGGAGGGCAAAGAGTTGAGATCATTATGGGATCTCACGGAATGTCAGGAGGACAGCCAAGGAATTTCACATTGCTAGCTGGGCAATGATATGAGGTCGCTGCGAGATCTCGAAGACTACCAGGAGGGTAGTGGAAGCATCCCATATTTCCAGGTGGGCAGGGATGAGCAGATGAGACTATCTGAGGGTCTCATGAACTCATAAGTGAGTCAGAATCATCCTGAGGAGATGACAGAGCAGGTGAGCTCAGAGATGGATTTAGATCAGTAGATGTAGCTGACAGAGAAGGAAGATTCATGTGGTTTACTAAGCCATGTGAATGAAGATGATGACAAGTTAAAAAATTTCACCATCCGAGAGGCCGATATGAGGAGCCTTATAGTGATTGGGGGAATCGAGATATTCCTACCACTTGCCCAAGGGGAGGCAGAAATATGGGTTGCAGATGCAGCAACAGCAGAAGAACAGCCGGTTGCGACTATCAGGGAAAGAGGATTGGATCAGATATTTGAAGTTGCCCAAACAGGAGAGGAAAATGAGCATTCGGAGGAATGGCTCAATATTTTCAGCCAGGAGACTGAAAAGACTGCAACATGGGAGTTTGCAGCAGAAGAAGAAGAAGAAGACAACATTAGTTTGACTGATCTATATGAGCAAATTGAATCCCTGGAAAGAAGGGTGAGGGTGCAGGGCATGCACATCCAACAGGTGAAGTTGGAAGCTGATGAAGAAGGCATGGGAGATCACGGTGATCTGTCCATGTGCCGAAAATTTTTGCAGCTGAGGAGACTGCAGGAACAGGGCCAGCCATTGGAGCAGTTGGATAAACTGATCAAGGAGATTAGAGAGATGATAGTAGGGTCAGCAGAAACTGCCAGCAAGGAGAGGCTGAGCAGAGGGAAGGAAGTAGCAGCAGCAACGCAGAAGCAGTAGCAGCAGCAGGAAGATGGAGCGGATGAATAACTCCAGAGGATGATTTGGGATCCAGGAGGATTCCCACAGCTGAGATAAGAAGCTCATGAGTAGGAGCTCATGAATTTTGCAGCTGAGGAGTATGATGCATGAGCATTTCTCCACATCATACCAGTCGGCCAGCCAGCCACGTCAGCGAATTCAAATCGTGTGATGAAGAGAGGCGCAGTCCTCATTTAAAATTTGAATGAATGTAATTAAACGTTTAAGTTGTTGAGTTGGGAAGTTGTGCCTTTGTGCAGGTGTAGAGTAGATAGGCCTTTAAATGATTGTAAGGCTGAAATCTAGATCCGGATTTCGGACTAGACAACCCATTCAATGTAATTGAATAGGGTAGGTAGATTGGAGGGAAGAGCTCGAAGAGCCCTCAGGTAAAAATATATTTAATATCTCATTTTGAGAGTGTGAGAGCTAGATAGGAGAGAATCTGCGAGGAGAGAGTAGAAGAGAGGAGCCAAGACCTTGTTACAGGTCATGCTCAGGAACACCTTGTAAATACAGGCGTTTTCCATTTTAATACAAATAGCAGTTTT
>SNQJ01S0048223.1:17401-29487 GCA_010110895.2 Picea sitchensis | reverse complement strand
TTAATATGCTCAAAGTCTCATTAATCAAAATGCGCAATCAAAGTAAGAGTATATAAATGGATATAGTTTGAAAGAAAACCACTCTAGCCACTTAATAGCAAACCAAAGGTAAGTGCCTTTCAGAAGATGATAACAGTCCAAATGATGGAGGGGTTTTCACACTTTCAGTTGTGAAAACTGAATCGAAACTAAATTGTAAATGTCGCATGAAATAAAAAGAATGTCTGCTTGCAAAATGCGATGATGATTTGACGTTCAGGAGACAAAAGGTGTAGGCAGATTATATGGCAATTGAAAAAATTGAATTGGCTGCCAACAGTAAGCCACCCCTTCATCATAAACTAAAATCGATACTCTGTTTTAGCAACAATAAAATAGACATGTTATGCATATTCTAATATGCATAATAAGCTACAACAAACAGAGTTACAACAGAACATGGGAGTTACAACAACAAACTAAAACTCAAATTACAATAGTGAAATAGCTTCAATAAATAATTCTCTGCAACAATAAATCAACATGGTACTTCTATACTAAAACTCGATAGCATGCTACAACAAAACATTGCACAACATAAGAATTTAAATGGAGTTTTCAAACTGATACAAAAAACAAAGTATGCATGCTACAACAAAATAAAATTACTTTGTATCAACATCAATAAATCTGAACATTTAACGTGAGTTTACAAACTCATATTCAAACATGAACAGAGCATAAAATCCCGTATTAACACTCTCAAAATTCATTATCAATTAGATGTTCAATTACACACACACACACACACACACACACACACACACACACACATATATATATATATATATATACATACATGAGATTTACCTTTCGAATCTCAATTTGGTTACATAAGCATACAAAAAACAACTAATTAAAATATTACAGCAATGACCCTTTAACACTTGATAGATTTAATTAATTTTGACGGTGATGCCCATTTTCCACTATGAATATATAGAGATATGACGGTGTGGCAGTGGTAAATCTTAAAACATTGAATGGATAAGGTGATCATCTCTTCACAATTTTATTGGCTGAGATAAGTCATCTTTTGGGGGGTGGAATGATTAATCTTCCAACATTCTCCCACCTAATCATTTCACCAAAAAACAAAACTCCGAAATACTAGATTGTTGTCAAACCAAAAATTTTATTATAGTTCACAGACCCCAATTTGTTCTTTTTGTGAATTTCAAACAATTCCTTTGCTAAGGCCTTTGTAAACATGTCTGCAAACTGATCTTCAGATCTACAAAACTCTATAGAAATTTCATCATTGTTTATTAGCTCTAGAATAAAATGATACTTTGTATCAATATGCTTACTCTTCTTGTAAAAAAAATGATTATGTGACAAAGAAATGGTTGATTTATTATCACAGAAAATCTGAGTTGGTTCTTGTTGTTCATTCAACAACTCATTCATAATCCTTCTCATCCACACGGTATGATATGCAGTTGTTGTTGTTGCAACATACTCTTCCTCAGTATATGATAAAGTCACAATGGGAAACTTCTTTGATTCCCATTCTATTGATCCTGATCCAAAGCTAAACACATATCTTGATGTGCTCTTCCTTTCATCTAAACAACCTGCAAAATCACTATCATTATATCCAATATTCAACTTAAAATTTGAATATGATGTGTACAAGACAACATAATTTGTTGTTAAAGCAACATCTCTTAGAATCCTCTTTCCATATTGCCAATGGGTGTTTTTCGGAGACTCCATAAATCTAGAAATAAAACTTACAACAGACATAATATCAGGCCTTGTTGTTGTCAAATACATAAGACATCCAACCAGTATTTTATACAGATTTGGATCAACATATGACCCCTCATAATTCTTACCGATTTTTGTGCCAGTTGCAATTGGTGTTACAGCTGGTTTACAATTCACCATCCTAAACCTTTTCAATATGTCCTTTTCATACTTATTTTGACAAATAAAATAAAAATACCATCTTCAGATTGATTTACTACAATGACTAGAAAATATTTCATCATTCCTAAATCAATCATTTCAAACTCAGTTTTCATGGTTGTCTTAAACTCATCTACTGAAATATCTATGGTGAAAATCAAATCATCAACATACAAGCATTCAATCAAGAGTTCACCTTCCTTATTTACCTTTGTATACAGAGTTGGCTCACTCATACTCTTGTTGAATCCTTCACCATTCAAGTATTCATCAATTATGTTGTACCATACTCTAGGTTCTTATTTCAATCCATACAATGCTTTCTTTAACCTGTATAACTTACCTTCTTGTCCATCAATCTCGTTTCATGGAGGTTGTTTCACATAAACCTCTTCTTACAGAAAACCATTTAAAAATGCAGACTTAACATCCATCTAGTACATGATCCATTTATTGTGAGCAGCAATGGCTAACACCATTATTACTATATAAAGCTTAGATACAGGCGCAAAAGTTTCATTATAATCAATACCGGGTTGTTGACTGAACCTCTGAGCTATAAGCCTTTCCTTGTGCTTCTCAACTTAACCTTCAACATTTAACTTGGTCTTGTAAATCCATTTAACACCTATACAATTTTTATCTTTAGGAAAATCTAAAGGTTCCCAAGTTTTATTCCTTTCTATGGCATCGATTTCCTTATTCATAGCTTCTACCCAAACTTATTTTTTAACAACCTCATCAAAATTTATAGGATCATATGCAATTAATGCAAAATTTGAAAATTGATCTAATTCATCATTTTGCTCATACAATTCTCTTAAACTTCTAGTCTTATGACCTCTAATTTTGTTTCTTAATGAAGTTAAAGTAGGATTTGATTCATCACTTACCTATAATCATGTTTGATGTTCACCATGACCTAATGGCTCACCGTGCTCATATGTTTTGGGTGTTCTTAGTTGTGATGGGCTAACTGTTGTGAGTGGGAAATCCCCCTACGGACTAGCAGTTAGGGTTTTAATCATGCATGCAGAAAAGACCTAAAGATTCCTACTTTTTACCATCATCCCAGACCTAATCCCCATTATTCTTAAACAAATACACAGTTAAGAAGATCACATACCTTATTTCCAGCATTTGATATCGATCCCTCTTCACGCTTGGTCGCTCTTTGACTGCAATTCTCCTCCCAAGGCTGACCTGCATTCACAAAGACAAACAAAGAAATCCACGTGCATTTTATCTACATATTGATGGGTTAGAGATTGAATCAACATGTACGTGATAAATAATGACAATCTCATATGGCGGGATGAGAAAGTACTTCTTTATTATTAACTTCACTAAAGAAACTTACAATGATGAAGCCGGCCACTGCTCCACGAATCTGGTCCTGGGATCCTCTTTTACTGTGCACCAACTGCTAACCCACTTGCTTCTCTTCTTCGTTGAAATCACAAAATGGTTGTAGAATCTTGGGCAGAGGGGAATACGAATTTGGGTAGAGTTTCTTTACTATCTTTTTCCTCCTTTCAAATGGGACCCCTACCCCTTCTTTTATAGGCTAGAAGGAGCTAGGTATTTGGTCGAATGACAGGCCATGCATGGCCGAAAGGTTTAGTTAAATTGCCCAAAGTTGTGTGTTCCATCAACAACTTTCCTTTTTTCATGCTTCTGAAGGTCCATGCAGGTTGTAGTGGGTCAACTAGCATGGAAACTGTAGATACACGCGGGTTGTAGTGGAGCAGGGTGCATGGGCCTTTAAAAATGGAGTTTTTTAGAAGAGCTCTTCAGTGGTGGCTTGGAAAAGAAGGAATATGAGATGGCCTGATGCCCGGTAAGCATGTTTGGTGCAAATTAGGGTTATAACAGATGCCCCCTAATGTGTGAGGTCAAAAGAGCATCTAATGGCTGAAATACATTATCAATCTTTATCAACGTACCAAACTGGTGAGCCCAGGGACCAGAATTTGGGAGGTGCCATCTGCAAAATAATAATTGTCTCATCGAGGCGGTCATACCCATGCTCGGGATGAAATAAAATCATGGCTACCAATCAAATACATTGTAGATCCATGTCATATAACTATATAAAGTGTAGCTGCGAGCAATACACAACAGATCTACATCTCAAAATCAAAAGATATACATGTATAGTATCCATATTCTAGAAGCTGATAAGGCCTGATGGCTGGAGATGAGGTCTTCAGAGCTCGAGCAACAACTTCAAAATCTTCAAAACTCGGGTAGGGGTGTAATATGAGTGTACGACTTCACTACCCAGAGATCTTCGATGGCTCATCAGGTATGGACTAGACGATCTTGATGATCAGACTGAAGGCTTCATTGATTTCAAACAAAGACTTGATTGGACTTTTAGGATGGTCGGGCATGAGGGAAAGAGACAAACTACAAAGGGGTTGACTTAGGTTTGTTAAAACTTCCCTTGGGAAATAGCACGACAAATGATGAGACTCAGGCAACATGTCATTTGACATAAGTTCATGATGCAGGAGGCAACGCAAACTCTCCATATGTTTGGAAGAATAACCAGACGGAGGAGGACACAACTCTATGTAGCGAGAACAGCTTCCTAAGGCCGTGTTAAATCCCAAAGCTTGAAGAACAAACAAAAGGATGTTCTTTATCTAAGTGCGACTCATTGTGCTGCCAAATAAAAAGAAAATACTTTTCCCTTCCTCTTTTTGGGGTATATCTGATTTTTTTGTCTTTTTCAATAATGTTGGAAAGCTTGAAAAAGAATAAAAGAATTCTATGTTACAAAGGAGGATCGAGTGTCACAAACATACTAGTTCCAAGCGCACGGAACACAGGGATGCTCAGGGAAAAGGGACATATGCAAGAAAATGACACTCGGGAAAAATCCTCCAGGGGCCAAAGGTGTCAAGACGCAGAGGCAAAGTGCTACAGGGCTTGCGTATAAGACATGATTCATATGGTTCAGTTGAGAGCAACATGGAGCTGGCATTAGGCCAAATACATGGGTATGAAAATGCGATTAATAAAACACACAATGGTAACATCCTTTGATGTAATTTAATGAGCCTAGAGAAGGTAAGCTCGGTGGTTTTTCATATTTAGAGAGTCGGAAAAATGTAAAAGGAGACTCCGATGGGGTACCTTTTTCGAAGGTAGTCTAGTTGGTTCGAAAAAGGGGTAAAATAGCACCGACAAGACGTCTATTCAAAACCATTTTAACGAGTGTGATAAAGATAAGATCACTCCGCAATTTTTTCATTTTTAAGGAGTCTGAAAAAAGCTTAACTATGGACTCCAGCAGTAATGTTCTTCTGGACCATTTTAACGAGTGTGAAAGAATAAGGTCACTATAAGATCTTTTCAATTTTATGGAGTCTAAAAAGAGCTTAACTATGGACTCCGTGGGGGTTCCTTTTTTGTAAATTTAGTCCCTTGGGCCCGAAAAAGAGGTAAAATTATACCTGAGGGTACTCTTCTAGAGAACTGAAGTTCCTAGAGTATACCTTTTTTCATACAGTTGATCGTCTGGACCGAAAAAGGGGTAAACTATCACCAGATAGACGTGACTTCAAATTTCAGTTTAACGAGCGTGAAAGGCCACAAGATCGCTTGACAATATTTTCATTTTTAGAGGGTCTGAAAAGGGCTTAAAAGAAGACCCATTGGGGGCTACGACTCAAGTATGAAACTGGTTCAAATAGAGCCCGCTGTTAGGCTCAGACTAAGAGTCTCTTCGATAGTCAACTTGGGAAGTCTCCCAAAAGGGAAGAAAACACAAACCACGGTGTAAGTCCTCCTGTGGTATAGAAACCGTAGTCATGGATTCCAGGATAGCCTCATCTAAAGGAAATTCAAACTCCAAGAAATCACGCAAACGAGAGTCGACAGTCCCAAAGGGTGAAGTAAACTAACCATACTCCATATGACAATGGAGGTTCTGGCTAGGACTGGTAGAGTCTATCAGCGAATAATCATGATCACGAGGGCTTGAGGATCTACTAACAATGAGATCAGACTTAGAAGGATACTCAAGCCCACTTGAACCAAGAGGTGGAAGCAAGGGCTCCCATGCCCCCATTGGATACACCAATGGATCAATTTTTGATTCCAAGTCTCAAGAAGGAAAGCATGATTGCACAGGTTCCTGCTCATAAGAAATCGAACATTGAGGATAAGATACCACATAATTAACCCATGGCGGGGTAGAGTCTACACGAATGCTAGGAACATATAAAGGGGTAGTCTGAAATAATGTCGAATTAGGATGGTGATTATCATATGCCAGTTGGTCGATAGTGACAATGCTTCCATTGTGAGGGAAATGCATCACCCGAAAGATCTTAGATACCACAACATTCATAGCATATACATAATCACGCCCAAAAATCATATTGAAATCTAATGGGCCTTGCACCACTATAACATCAACAAGGAAATTCTTCCCACCTAACAAGATAGGTAACTAAGGAAGAACCCCCAAATATTCACTAGGACGTCTGTCAAAATCCAAAAGTTCATGCGAAAAAGACAAAATCTCGAGAGATCCCAAGACTTTCCAAACCAAGGAGGATAAAATACTTGCAGAGGCTCCTTCATCCACAATACATTGATAAATGTTTGTTGAATTAACTTCAACCCTTATTTGAAATGGTGTGGAGGAAGGAAGACGAGGCTCAACAAGGTCATTCCAATCAAAGGAAACCATCCTAGGGCTTGGAGGGGGTGTTCTCAAAATGAGCGGTATGCCCCCTTGTTCTGGAAGTATTGAACCAGAAATGATAAAAACATAGTCGGTAGACATGTCACACCCCAAAAGAAGAGTGTGCTCATCCAATGACTACATCGGCATGACCGCTTTTGCAACCAATGGATGAATAGGTTGTGGGACTACATGGTCTAAAGGCACCTCACCCCCCAAAAGAGGAATGGGATCAGCCGATGACTGCATTGACATGACCACTTTCTCAACCAATGGTTGAAAAGGTTGAGAGACTACAAGGTCTAAAGGCACCTCACTCCTCAAAAGAGGAGTGGGATCAGTCGATGACTTCATCGACGTGACCACTTTCTCAACCAATGGTTGAATAGGCTGAGAGACTACAAGGTCTAAAGGCACCTCACCCCTCAAAAGAGGAGTGGGATCAGCCGATGACTGTATTGACATGACCACTTTCTCAACCAAAGGTTGAATAGACTGTGAGGAAACCCAAGAAGACTCAGAATCAGAAGAGATTGCAGACAGGGACCACAATATTTGTACCTCTGGAATGCCAGGGAACAAATGAGTAAGGTGATCTCCCTTGCAAATCTTACAAGGGAACTTAGGCATATGCCCTATCTGTATAGGATTCTCAACAAAATCGATTCCCCCAACATGACTAGCAGTGGTTGGTTGTACATCTCCAACATGACTTGCAGAGGCTGGTGATGGGTTGATAACTTGACTCGCAGAGGCTACAGACCTATGACCAGTATGACTAGCAGTGACTGGACTCTTTCCCCCAGCATGACTTGCATAGGGTGGGTGATTGCCCCCAGCATAACTTGCAGAGGCTGGGTGTTGGTATTCAATGTGACTTGCAGAGGTTGTCGACCTATCTCCAACATGACTCGCAGAGGTTGGTGATTTCTTCTTCCTANTCCTATTCTTCCTCTTTCTATTTCGTTTAGACTTTCGGTTACTAGTAACTGTACTTTCACCAGAGGCGGGAGAAGGAGGAGGAGAAGACTTTGTTGATGAAGAAACATCAACAGGGTGCCCATCACATAAATTTCTTAACTGAGAAGCGTCGAGAGCATTTGGGACATTTAGAATGGTACCCAACCAAACCGGTAATCCCGCATTCAACTCAGGAATGTGCAAAGTGGCCATCAAAGGGACGCCCACATTTCTGAAGAAAGGAAAAGTATAAGAATCCCCTTGCGAAGGGGTTCCTTGGTTGGTATCATCGGGAAATTTAGCCATGAATATCTTATGCATAGGTTCTCCCTTTGCGAGATCGTTCAAGTCCATAAAAGTCTCACACACTGACTCTGAAGAACCAGTGTTATCAAAACAAGACCTATAAAGAGGCGGCTCCATGTTTATAAGAGAAAGACTGAAAAGTCCTCTCAACCAACGGAGTGGGTGATATACCACCTTAGGTCAGAGACCCAAAGCCACAACTGACTAACTCACTATGGAAAACTAGGGAGAACAGAGCACAAACTAAAAGTTCCTAAAGGCAAATCAAGCAAACGACTAACTAGTTGGAAAAATAGTTACACCAACCAACACTAGAGAAACTTACTAGTGCAAGTGCAACTCGAATACGGAAGAACCCTTCGGGTATACTCTACAAAGCGTGGCCTGATGTCTACCCTAGGTACTTTGGTATACCCCCATGGTCACCTGTGTATGTCTCTAAAAACGATGGGCAACTAGGTTGCCAGCACATGAATAGTCACTAGGTGAGTACAGTCGAAAGTCAGGTAGACCACAATGAGCAGGGTATCGAGCCTGAAAACTGTCAAGGGTATTGAAGGCAAGTGGTCCGAAAGACAATTGAGGGCCTTGAATGCATTCGAGAACCACGAAGCTCCGTGGAAAATGCAATCGACAGAATCCCAAGACAAGCCCTCTATATGTGTTCTCCACTACGATTGGTCCAACTTTGGAGGGGTTATCTCCACTACCTTTCCGGACGTGACCTCATGTTTATCCCCTATGTTAGAGGGGGGTCCCGGATAAATTTCACGATATTGGACTTTGACACTCCCTAACTCAAACTCCAATGTTTGATTTAATGGCCTTGAAGAGTTTCCTCTCCAACCTAATTCAAGGCCCTAACCCTAAACTAGTACGTTGACCCTATAAACATAAAAAGTCTAATTAATTTTAGATTAGTTCTCTTTTTAAGGCTTGATTTACTTAAAAGGGGTACAGTAGTGCAACTGATATTCTTAAGAATCTTGTGAAAAATGATGAAACTTATATGAACACTGGCAAAGAATGATTATATTTCTTATTTATTTATTTTGAAATGCTTTTAAAACTAGAAGAAAACACAACGATATGCTAATTTCTTTTTCTTTTTCAAATAGCAATGCAAATAAAATGCCAAGAAAGAAAGAGATCTAACACACTAAGTTTTTTTTTTTATATTTTGTTCCAATTAAAGAAGAAATAACAAAAGATTCTAAAAGAAACTAATGAATGCAACTCATTTTTCAAAATGCAACTTATTTTTCTTAAAATTTCAAGCTAAAAAATAAGTTTAAAAAGCTAGGAAACACAAAAAATATTTTAAATGAAAAATAAAGCTATGCTGGAATACAACCTACGCTGAAACTGCTTATGACAGAGACCAGAAAGAAACAAGAAAAACCTGGGAAGTAAAAACTTGACAGGGAAGAGGATGATTGCCTCCTCAAATTTTCTAGATAGACACGCGACTGTCACTTCAACAGACAGCGTATGCATGCGGGCTGCCCAAAGTTAGGATGTGTATGCATGTGTGTAGGCCCACTACAGGTCACGTGTGCCTCTGTTTCTCCTCAAAAGAAGCAATATAATCGGCTAAGCTCAAGAAGGGAGTACTGGTATTGAGAACCAGAATCCCTTGAAGACACAGAAACTTACTTTGACAGAAAAAGATGTAAGGAAAAAGATAATTTGAGGTTTTTACCTGACTATGGGCTGTTCAATCAGAGACCTTGAAGGACCCAGAAGATCCCTGAGAAGGATCACTTCTGCGGGGGAGAGGATGACTGCCTCTTCTTGAGAAGGATTTCCTGGGTTCTCAGACACGCAGCTAGCACTTCATCAGCAGGTGTATGCACGTGGGTTGTGTGAAGGTATGGCATGTGTACACGCATGCAGGTCTTATATAGGCCATGTGTACCTCTATGAATTCCCAAAAATAAAATGCAGCCAAGCAAAGAAAGCAGGGAGTACTGGTATGGAAGACCAGAATCCCTACTAGCTCATACTCTTGCAGAAACTCAGAAAAACGGTGTTGAAACCAATTTAAAACTACCAAAAAGTATCCCCAGAAAACCCGAGAGATCCCCAATATGGTCGCCAATTCCGTTGTGAGTGGGAAATCCCCCTATGGACTAGCACTTAGGGTTTTAATCATGCATGCAGAAAAGACCTAAAAATTCCTACTTTTTACCATCATCCCAGACCTAATCCCCATTATTCTTAAACAAATACATAGTTAAGAAGATCAAGTGAGCATACCTTATTTTTGATGTTTGATGTTGATCCCTCTTCATGCTTGGTCGCTCTTTGACTGCAACTCTCCTCCCAATGCTGACCTGCATTCACAAAGACAAACAAAGAAATCCACATGCATTTGATATATAGATTAATGGGTTAGAGATTGAATCAACATGTACGCGATAAATAATGACAATCTCATATGGCGGGATGGGAAAAGTAATTCTTTATTATTAACTTCACTAATGAAACTTACAATGATGAAGCCGACCACTGCTCCATGAATCTCATCATGGGCTCCTCTTTTACTGTGCACCAACTTCTAACCCACTTGCTTCTCTTCTTCGTTGAAATCACAAAATGGTTGTAGAATCTTGGGTAGAGGGGAATATGAATTCAGGTAGAGTTTCTTTAGTATCTTTTTCCTCCTTTCAAATGTGACCCCTACCCCTTATTTTATAGGCTAGAAGGATCTAGGTATTTGGTCGAATGATCGGCCATGCATGGCCGAAAGATTTAGTTAACTTACCCAAAGTTGTGTGTTTCATCAACAACTTTCCTTTTTTTGTGCTTCTGAAGGTCCATGCGGGCTATAGTGGGTTAGCTAGCGTGGACACTGTAGATACACGTAGGTTGTAGTGGAGCAGGGTGTGTGGGCCTTTAAAAATTGAGTTTTTTAGAAGAGATCTTCAGTGGTGGCTTGGAAAAGAAGGAATATGAGATGGTCTGATGCCAGGTAAGCATGTTTGGTGCAAATTAGGGTTATAATAGATGCCCCCTAATGTGTGAGGTCAAAATAGCATCTGATGGATGAAATACATTATCAATCTTTATCAACGTACCAAACCGGTGAGCCCAGGGACTAGAATTCGGGAGGTGCCATCTGAAAAATAACAATTGTCTTACCGAGGCGGGCATACCCATGCTCGGGATGAAATAAAATCATGGCTACCAACCAAATACACTATAGATCCATGTCATATAAATATATAAAGTGTAGCCGTGAGCAATACACAACAGATATACATCTCAAAATCAAAAGATATACATGTATAGTATCCATCTTCTAAAAGCTGATAAGGCCTGATGGTTGGAGATGAGGTCTTCAGAGCTCGAGCAACAACTTCAAAATATTCAAAACTCGGGTAGCAGTGTAATATGAGTGTACGAATTCACTACCCAGAGGTCTTTGACGGCTCGTCGGGTATGGACTAGAGGATCTTGATGATCAGACTGAAGGCTTCATTGATTTCAAACAAAGACTTGATTGGACTTTTGCGATGGTCGGGCATGAGGGCAAGAGACAAACTGCAAAGGGGCCGACTTAGGATTGGTAAAAATTCCCTTGGGCAATAGCAAGACAAATGATGAGACTCAGGCAACATGGCATTTGACATAAGTTAACGATGAAAGAGGCAACGCAAACTCTCCATATGTTTGGAAGAATAACCAAATGGAGGAGGACAAAACTCTATGTAGCGAGAACAAATTCCTAAGGTTGTATTAAATCCCAGATCTTGAAGAAAAAATAGAAGGATGTGCTTTATCCAAGGGCAACTCATTGTGATACCAAATAAAGAGAAATACTTTTCCCTTCCTCTTTTTGGGGTATATTTGATTTTTTTGTCTTTTTCAATAATGTTGGAAAGCTTGAAAAGGAATAAGAGAATGCTAGGTTACAAAGGAGGATCGAGTGTCGCAAACATACTAGTTCCAAGTGCATGGAACACAGGGATGCTCAGGGCAAAGGGACATATGCAAGAAAAGGACACTCGGGAAAAATCCTGATCCGTCAGGATTTTTCGAAATGACTATGGTTGAGTTTTTATTTGCATGCATTTATTAACCATTGGGAAACTTAATGAAAGAGCGAGAAAAGAAAATGAATTATACAACCATTAACATAATTGCAAATCTGAAATGCAAC
>SNQJ01S0048223.1:0-16686 GCA_010110895.2 Picea sitchensis | reverse complement strand
GTCGGGAACATATCGTGACCGTCGGATTTCCTAACTACAAATGCATACTAATGCATACTAAAGAAACACACTTTTACCTAACGACATATTAGACCAAGTAGATCTTAACTAACTCCTAAGTGTCTAAATATCCTAACAGTTACTTCATGCAAAATAAGTAACTCTAAAATAAAATATTAAAGCTACTTATAGTGATTTACTTTTATACTTGAAGTGAAATACACTTTACAATTTTAGCGTGAACTTTTTCAAAAAAAAGTAACAAAAGAGAGGCTTGAACTCAAGACCTCTTACTTAATAAGGCAACTTTTAACCAAATGGTGTAGCAAAACATATTATATTGTTTCGCAAGAGGATTGTTGTTGTTGTTGTTGACAACCTTGTAGAGCGTGCTAAAAAAATGATCTTTTCACACAAGAAAAAAATTTCGCTTCTTGATGACAACAAGGGTTAGATTTCGGTCAGCTTACCCGGAAGATGCACCTTTTTCTATATGTTTCTAATTTTTTGAGATCACACAAGGCACGTGGCAAAGAGAATACACATATATAAAGGAGTAGCAACCTAGAAACAAATAATATCAAACTGAAATAAAACCAAAATAATACTTTGCAAAAATTTAAAAAATGCGTATTCAGGCTTTATACCTCTGGATCTAACTGTAATGGTCGTATATTGGGAAAACAAAAACCTTTTCGAGTGAAACGAAAAGTGTTCCTAATTGAAACAAGTGATACAGATGCAATGGAATAGTCATATTGGCCCAAAAATGTATGGAAATGATATAAAATGGAGATGAGGCAAATCAACTTCACGATCTTGATCTACAACATGAGCGGGTCTTCAAACAGGCTCTGATACTATGTTCAACAACACAGGTATTCCAACAGAGGATGAAAACCTTCAGTAACCACTCACATAACCATATCAAATATCAACACACTGAAGTTTTCATGTGGTAAAACCCTTATGGGGAAACATCCATGGCCCCAGCCAATGTGGCCACTTGGAGCAGTTTATTAATGCAAAGAAAAATATTACAGAGAGATTTTACTAGAAAGTTTCTCAGAATTGATCATCAAAAAATGACCCTCCATGCTCTTTAAATATATATCATAGACCAATCGAGTGTTAAGCCATGAATCAATGGCCGTTAAGATCGAGGAGAGTATGAACCATCAGATCACTTTATGTCGGGAACATATTGTGACCGTCAGATTTCCTAACTACAAATGCATACTAATTCATACTAAAGAAACACACTAAGAAACACACTTTTACCTAAGAACACATTAGACCAAGTAGATCTTAGCTAACTCTAGTGTCTAAATATCCTAACATGTATCACCCACATTGACAACGGTGTCAACTGAGTCAACTGTGCAAAGTATTCTAGAAAGCATGTCAATGCGGGAAAATCCCACAAGGACATATCATTCAATATCTTGAGGTAATCGAAGGAAGGTGGCAACACTTCCAACAAATTTCTCCCTAATGTCATCCATTCCAAATTGAATGGCTCTCCAATACAACTTGGTAATTCTTTTAGGTTCGTTCCACACAAATTTAAATGTTTCAAGGACAGTTGATGTGTGACCTGGGTAGTAAATTCTTTCACATTTTTGCAGCTGTCAAGGTCCAAGTATTCCAGTGTGATAATACTTCCTAGTGTTTCGTTGGAAATGGTCAAATTTGAATAGTCACTCAAACATAGATGTTTGAGTCGAGTTAAATTCCAAAATGAATTTGGAAGCATCTCCAACTGTTGGAATAACACAAATCGATGTACCGGAGGTTTGTTATCCGTCTAAAAAAATCAAGGAGCGACACCATTTTTGAACACCTTAATAACTATAAGTATTTCAAGACGGCCAGATGAAAAAATTCTTCTGGCAAAGTTTTGAGAGTGAGTGGTTAGGGTAGTGGAGTAAATATTTGAATCTTCTCGATGTGCTTCAACTACCCTATAGAGTTTGGAATGTCTGAAAGGGGAGCCTATATTTTTAACTCTCGCAATTGGAGAGGGACCTGCAAATGAAAATGTTCAGGTTTCAGATAAAAGAAATATATATAAATCAAATGAAAAGAAAGAAAAATAAACACGCATTTACCTCAGATTTACATTGCCACAATATTTTTAATTAGCTCCCACCCACTTCTAAGAATCTTAATTTCTCCATGGGAATATAGGAAGGAAGGGAAGGGTAAGGACATCAATACCAACAAATCCATATGATATGTGGTGACCCCACCCTTGTCAATATCTAAATGAACATGTTTAGTGGCAACAATATGCAAGTTCCTCATACCACGAAAGTGGAAAATACTGAATAGATGCCTTAGACAGTTCCCGAACACCTCATCAATCCATATTTTGTACCATGAAATTCCTAAAAGAATTCTAAAGGAGAGTGAATGTCGGATATTTAAGGTACTCACCATCTTAATTCCTCAAACTTGGGTTATTTCCTGCTCATTGAGGAAAAGTATACATAATTATAATTTTTAGAGTAAACAAACTTGAAAGATTCAATTTAAATGGAAGACAAAGGTTGCAATGATTGAAGCACTTACACAAGAGGATGTCTCCAACATATCATCGATGTTGTTAGTGGTCTATTTCCAAAGATGATGGAGCATTGATTCCTCCTCTGCAATTTTTCTTCCCAAATCTCTAACGTGATCATGTATTTTTTATTTTATTCTTAATATCCACTTCCACTAGACATTTATTCTCCATATTTTGAAAACCCTCCAAACCCCATATGCTTATTTCCATATCCCAGTATTCTCCTATGAAAAATCCTGCAATATCGAAGAATATTGGTTGATCCTCTTTACTTAGTGAGTCATAACTGATTTTAATTTTTTGGTGTATCTCAGTAGGGAGTGTTTGGTGAAGTCGATCCAATTTCTTTTCCCAGTGACGTATATCATTTTCTCCATAGACAAGTGCCCCAAAAACATTCAATGATAATGGTAGACCATCACAAGCGTTTATATATCGATCTACCAAATCTACAAATTCTAGTAGCGGATGTGGTTGGCAAAAGGCATAGGAGAAGAAGAGCTCTTGGGAGTATTGTCTATTGAGCCCCTATAACTTACAAATCGATGGCTTTAGGACTCCTGCGCTTCTGAGGAGATTATTTTCATGAGAGGGTACCAAAAAAAGCTATTGGGATCTAGGATCTCCTTGTTAATATTATGGTAGCTGCAGGAGGTATTTACCTCCACGTGTAAACTTGATGAGAAAAGAATATTCCAGTAAGCAAGAAGAAAGCCTAATGAGTTGGCTAATAACCCTAGAAGACAAGTCATCTCAAGAGGATAATTGGTATTATGTTATTAGCCTATAACAGAAGAAGTTGTCCAGAAGAAATATTATATACTAAGTAAATAGACACCCAGAATGAGAAGTCGACCCAGGTAGTTAGACAAAATTAGTATAAATAAAGGAGGCCAGTCTTCATTCTGGCAGGGCATTCTCAGAATTGCAGAGTAACACTTGTGCGCATTGCAGTTTCCCAGTTTGTGCGCAATTTTGGAGGAGAGTTGTCGTTGCAGCTGCTGCAGCTAGCAGATTACGTTTTGGCTTGGACTATCTCTTAGTTATGGTTTGGACTATCTGATCATCTCTTGTTTGGTGTGCTATCCTTGGGGAAAGGTGCGCTACCCTTTGTTTGGATTTCTAGCCCAGGGTTTTCTTCTGGAGTGATTCTCTGTCAAAGTTAAGGTGCTCGGAGGGTGGCTTCAGCCTATGGTTGGGTGACAATAGTGATATTGTCAATGGTAAAATGAGCACATCCATTATTTTCTAACAGGTTATGGGCCGACACCTCCTTCATTCAGTCTAACCAATGGAAGGGACCATATCCATAAGGATACTAAGCTCGTTGACGAACTGCCTCTAGGGTTTCTAGCAGGAGCAGTTACCAAATCACTGTCGCTAGGGTTACTAGCAGGTGCAGTTGCAGAAACCCTAATCCTCTCATTGAGGCACCTTAAGTGAAGGGATTGACCTAATTTCTAGATATACTAGTGTGCCCTAGCCTAGCTCACCTCTTGGCACTCTCAGCAAGGTAAGACGTCAAGTTTGAGTTTCTGGTCAAATCTAGGGTTGACCAAGTCAAAGCAGCCATGACTTACTCTATGAAGTCAGAAAAAAAGTTTGATGGAGCTTCTAACTTTAGAGCATGGAAGAAAAGGATTGACCTCATCCTTTCCAAGAATAAAGTGATGGATATCGTGAAAGGAAAGATCATGGAACTAGATTTTAAAGAAGGAAAAGAGAAGGAACCGCAAAACATTGCAGTTATGGAGAAATTCAAATACAATGACATCGATGCCATGAGTATCATAGTGGACTCTATAAAATACCACTTGATACCATACATCTCCCATATTGACTCATCAAAGAAGATGTATGATGCCCTAACAAACCTCTTCTCAGTCAGAAACATTGGACAAGTAATGAGTCTGAAGAATGAGCTCCGTGACATGAAGATGACTGATGATGACAACATAACATCATACTTTGTGAGGATATCTTAGTTAAGAGATCAAATACAAGCTATTGAAGAGATCATATCAGAGAAGGAACTAGTAAATATAGTAATCAACAGTCTTCCCGAGACATGGGATGCATTTGCCGCAAGCATGAACACAAGGAAGGAGTATCGTATATTTGAAGAACTTTGGACTTGCTGTGCTCAAGAAGAATCAAGGATCGATGCAAAAGAGAAACCCCAAAAGAAGTATGATGATCAAGCCTTTACAACAAGATTCAAGAATTTTAGGAACAAAAGAAAGTTTGGTTCAAGGAAGAAGCCAAATCAAGAGAAAGACATGTCAGAAATACAATGCTTCAACTGTTGAAAATACGGTCACTACAAGAATCATTGTCCTGAGCTAAATAAAAGTAAGACGACACATGAAGCATCAATTGCCAAAGAAAAGGAACCTACAAAGAAGACTAAGAAGTATGGAAAATACTTCTTCTTCTGAGACAAGTTAACAATACTCTTCATAGTTCTTGTATATACCATGTTTTATGTACATATCTTGCATATCTATTTTCTAGAAGATAATATGTTCCAAGAGAAGGACAACAAGATTGCTATCACTATGACTACAAGACAAGACAATACACATGAAAGGATGAAGTACATCAACAAACCTTGGTAAAAATTCATGTGGAAGTTATTACAAAAGTAACAGCTGCAACATAAGCAGAAATCAACAATCAAGAGGAAATCAAAGTAAGATTTATTACACTTTACAAGAAGGCAATAAGGATGCAGACAAAAGCGTGGATTATGTTATACGGAGGGAGCCAAAATAAAAACATGCACTCATACATGAAGCAAGGATTATGAGGGAGCTAATCCTATGATCCATTGAAGATGTTGAAGTATATATCCATGGTAGCAACCATGAAAAGAAATACGTGTTCAGTTTGACTTTAGAAGAAGCCTTCTTCAAAAAGAAGCCTAAAAGTATCCCTGATTGTCCATCCACATCCGTGATTCTATGATGAAAGAAAGAAGTGAAATATTTAGGCATGGAATCTATAAGAAACTCCATGGATCTAAGAAGCTAAAGAGAAACATGAGGAAGAACGTGAAGATTCCAAGAAAGAAAGAAAAGACATAACAACTAGTCATTGTATCGAGAATCACAAGACTACCAGCCTGATATGAACTCACCAAAAATCAATCAAGAAAAGGAAATGAAAAGTGTGATGAAGAACAGTGTATGGAAGACTTATGAATGCAAGCATTGTGAGATCTAGAACTAGAAGTTCTCCCAGATGGAGGGAGAAGACTATGATGATTTGTTGCTCCAAGTAAACCAGACATACCTCTACATGAGCTAGTATATCATTCGCAATATCCATGGGTTGGAGTTTACATGTAGAGAAACCTCAAGGCTTTGAGGTATACCAGAAAGAGACCCTTGTATGCAGATGGAAGAAGACAACTTGGTGAAGAACCTCCAATGCACAACAAAAGCGTGGTGAAGACTTTCTATATCAAAGATATTGTATCAGAATGGTTACTCAGAAGCTCAGGATGATGGATTTCTAATCCATCACAAACTCTCATGATGGACGAAGAAGTACCAATTGGATAGGTTCCAGTTTGACCCTTGCCACGATGTTGTGAGCTAGCAGGAGCCAAAGAGGAATCCAACAATGATATACTATATTGATCAGAGCTATATGAGGTCTTGAGAGAAAACTAGTGTTCCAGAAAAACCAAAGTACATTTGAGATCAAGAATTACACTCTCCGTGATGAAGTCCAGAAAATAGAAAGTGGTTCTCAGATATATATCTCCATAGATGAGAAGATAAGCATACATTTTGGTAAAGCCTCTGTCCAATATAGAAGAGTTTGTGTACTCAAGCTGGAGCTCATGGAGATGACTTCCCTATTGAAAAAGGAAGAGATGACTCCCAGGTTGGGATGGAGCACTGATGTGTTATTGATTTATGGAAAATCATATTTCAGTTCAAAAAATGGTCTAGGTTGAGCAGTTCCTTTCCAGTTCCGAAAGTGGTTTGAGATTTCTGATAGACAGGAATTTTCCAGTTCGAAAAATGGTCCAGATCGAACGATCATTTTCGTAATGAAAATGGTTCGATGGATTTCTGATGTATCATAGACAACGATTTTCCATTGTGGTTAACATGGGGAATGTTCTAGGGAAGTCTCTCTTCTTGAGGGTTACTCGAGAAGACTGGCTCACCTTGCTAGACAACGATTTCCCATTTTGGTTAACATGGGGAATGGTCCATTTTGGAGGTTGGTGCAAGACAATCATTTCCTTAGGAAATGGTCCAGACGATCATTCCTTAGGGAATATTCATTCTATCCAGGTTTCACTTTGTTTAGTGCTGGAGGAATGGCCCAGGGTGGGGAATGGTCCAAGTTCAACAATCAGGGACAGACATTCCTTAGGGTAGACTCATTCTCTCCAGGTTACACTTTGTCTAGTGTCGGAGGAATGACCCAGGGTGGGGAATGGTCCAGGCTAAAAAAATCAGGACAATTATTCTTCCTTTCTTGAGAAAAATAGTCCAGATAGCTCATTATTGATGTTTTACCTTTTGAGGGTAGATGCTCTTCCAATATCTCACAAATGTGAGTGGAAGAATGGCCCAAGATGATTCAATTTATATCATAACATTGTTTCTATGCAGGTTGATATCAGATGATTGTTATGAAGACTGTATGTCTCTAGACAATAGATGTATACTACTGTGGTGGATGTGTTCCACTTTTTGTGACTATACGTCACTGATCAAGTACCTGTGTGCTACTTGGTGTGGTAGTGTACCAATGGATTGTAGTTGTGTACTACTATGGATAGACACAATTGTGTTCTATTGAATGATATTGTTCTGATTGCCTCGAAGACTATCAACAATGTTGAAAATGATTATCAACTAGATGGATAATCAATGGAAAGAGATTTCCCAGATGAAAAATGGTTCAGGACATTTATTTTTCTAGGACATATGTCCATATTAGAAGAATGGCTCTTGTGTCACTCTGTGGTGTGAGTGACTTATCCAACATCATGTCTAAATTACTCATATAGAGTATGGTTTCGAGAGATGATGTAGATGATGACACTAATGGTGATGATGGTGCTCATGATCTAGTCATGAGATACTCTATACAACTATGTTGATGCTACCAGGTGAGAATGGTATGTTTGTGCTCAAGACCATTATCTGTAATACCTCCCTAATTAGGAGGGAGTGTTAATATTATGATAGTTGCGGGAGGTATTTACCTCCATGTGTAAACTTGACGAGAAAAGAATATTTCAGGAAGCAAGAAGAAACCCTAATGAATTGGCTAATAAACCTAGAAGACAAGTCGGCTCAAGAGGATAATTGGTATTAGGTTATTAGCTTACAAGAGAAGAAGTCGGCTAGAAGAAATATTATATACTAAGTAAATAGACACCCAGAATGAGAAGTCAGCCCATGCATTTAGCCATAATTAGTATAAATACAGGAGGCCAGTCTTCATTCTGGCAAGGCATTCTCAGAATTGCAGAGTAGCACTTGTGCGCATTGCAGTTTCGCAGTTTGTGTGCAAGTTTGGAGGAGCACTGTCATTGCAGCTGTTGCAACTAGAAAATTATGTTTTGGCTTGGAATATCTCTTGGTTATGGTTTGGACTATTTGATCATTCTTGTTTGGTGCGCTATCCTTGGGGAAAGGTGCACTACCCTTTGTTTGGCTATCTAGCCTAGGGTTTTCTTCCAGGGTGATTCTTTGTCAAGGTTAATGTGCTCGGAGGGTGGCTTTGGCCTATGGTTGGGTGAAAATAGTGATATTGTCAATGGTAAAATGAGCACATCCATTATATTCTAACACTCCTTAATGACCAAAAATTCTTCCAGTTGAATAGCATGATCCACATCATCGAAAATTATAAAATGTTGACAAGAGGAAAGATATTGTTTAAACATCCCTAAACCTTCATCAAGACTCTCAATTTTAGGCTCTACATTTTTCAAGTCCTTAATAAATTGACTCTGCAATTATTTAAAGACATTCTAGTTGCATTTTCTCTCATGTCATATAAAAAGGAGGATCCATTGTAATATGAACACTTACAGTTGTAGAATTGTTCTCGGATCTACAATGCACAAAAAAACTCTATGCAACACAGTTGCAAAGACTATGTAATTAAATTCTTCATCACTGAACTCTCGGTACTTTCCATGCAGTTCAAAAACTGTACAATTTACTATGCATTGTGATAATAACAGTAAATAAACAATTTCTTGACACAAAATCAACACTGTGCTATACCTAGAATATAAACTCATAAATACTCATGAATTTGTCAACACACAAAATACTTGATATATATTAAAAACTTGGGTGTTGCGCGATAATAAAGAATACAAAACTATCTCTAGCTTCGGCTCCAACAACTTCTGCAACTTACAAAACATAGATCTTGTGCTCTTAGAATTCTCAAACTCCTCACAGTTGTTGCTACTCTTCTCTATCGACTATTTTCTTCTATGTCAACTACTTACAGAATCAAACATATATAGATAAAGACAGAGACTTCCTGAAGAAGTAAAATTGACTGAAACATTAAAGACAACAATAAATACAACTGACTTTTATCTGCATAACATAGCTCGAGAAAGATAAAGATCGACTCATTAAATAGTGCTCCTGCTAACACTCCTCCTTTTCATGTCTGGCTGACTAAATATCCTAGTTTCCGTGACAGACAGAGTCTACATAAGCATAAAGATCATGACTTGTAATTAATATTTCCAACACTGCCCCTTATTATAAGTAGGTGATTTTACAAAATTCAAAATTTACATCAAAGATTGAATTGACATGAACTGTCAAACATTTGTGACTGTGTCAACTCCTAGACAAATGCACAGTTTCTGAAATGCATCCCTTACCAAATCTTTTGTAAATATGTCTGCAATTTGTTTTTTAGACCTGCAAAACTTTAAGCAAATTTCCTTTTTATTCACTAATTCTCTAATAAAATGATATCTTGTATCAATATGCTTGGTTTTCTTGTGAAACACATGATTCTTTGATAACATGATGGAGAAATTGTTGTCACAAAACACTGTAGTTGGTTCCATTTGTTCCTGCAACAAATATTTTAACATTCTTCTCATCCAAATTACTTGACAAGTTGTGCTTGTAGCTTCGACATACTTAGCTTCTGTTGAATAAAGAGTCACAATGGGTTGCTTCCTTGATTCCCATGACACTATACCTATTCCAAAATGAAATGTGTACCCAGAGGTACTTTTCCTGTCATCTATGTTGCCTCCACAATCACTGTTAGTGTATCCAATAAGTTTGAAATCTTCTGAACTAGAATACATAATGCCAAAGTCTTTTGTTCCATTCACATATCTCATAATTATTTTTCCTGCCTTCCAATGTGATTCTTTTGGAGTTTCCATGAACCTTGAAATCAGGCTCACTCCATACATAATATCAGATCTTGTTGTTGTTAGATACATAAGTCTGCCTACCAACCTTTTAAACAGTGTGTGATCCACTTTAGATCCTTCATCTTCCTTTCTTAACTTCAATCCTTTTAGGACAAGTGTTGGGGTTGCTTTGGAATTTATCATGTTGAATCTTTTCAAAATTTCATGTGCATATTTAGATTGTGAAATAAATATACTAGATTTGGACTGGTGAACTTCAATACCCAAAACATATCTCATAAGCCCCAAACCAGTCATTTCAAATTCATCCTTCATGACTGACTTAAATTCTTCTATGCCAAAATCACTCGTAAAAATCAAATCGTCTACATATAAGAAAACAATTAACATATTACCTTGCTTATTTGCTTTGATGTATAGTGTTGGCTCACATTCACTTCTCTAAAATCCATTTTGTGTGAGGTAGGAATCTATGCAATTGTACCAAGATTTGGGAGCTTGTTTTAATCCATACAATGCCTTCTTCAATTTGTACACTTTGTTTTCTTATCGCGGAATCTCATAGCTTTGTGGTTGTTCCACATACACTTCTTCTTCTAAGTGTCCATTCAAAAATGATGACTTTATGTATCCATTTGATAAACATACCACTTGTTATGCGCAACAATGGCCAACACAGTTCTGACTGTGTCCATGCACACAACTGGCGCAAATGTTTCATTGAAATCAATTCCAGGTTGTTGTGTAAAACCTCTTGCAACTAAACTTACCTTGTGCTTCTGCACATTTCCATCTACATCTTGCTTGGTCTTATAAATCCACTTGACACTTATCACATCCTTGTCTTTAGGTACATATACCAACTTCCATGTCTGATTATTCTCTATGCATTTAATTTCTTCATCCAAGGCTTGTTCCCATACATAATCTTTGTCAGTTCTTCAAAAGTTAATGGATCATCTATTTGTGAAAAATGAGCAAAAACTGAAAAAAAAAGTATTTGTTGTGTCAACATTATAGATGTTGCGTAGACTTCTTGTCTTTCTTGGTAAAAGACTTCCTAATTTTGGATTTGGTGATGTAGTACTACTTGGAATACTTGCTAGAGATTGTTGCACTCTTGGTGTAGATTGCGCATCTGCAGATCTCACTGGAGTAGTTTGAGATGCGCTTTGTGTCGCAGTTCCATGAGTGGAAGAAACTGTACACTGACTTATAACTAGTGTTTGAACCACTTCTTCTTTTGTGACATCATTCCCAATAACATCACTAATTTTGACTATCCTTTCTATGCTTCCATCCCATGCTTCATTCTCCACAAATTAAACATCACGACTTATTATGACTTTCCTTGCAATAGGATCATACAGTTTGCATGATTTTGTATCTTCAGAGTATCCAACAAATATACATTTATGTCCTTTGTTATATAACTTTTTTCTCAACTCATCTGGAACACGTGTGTATGTGACACAACCAAAAACTTTTAAGTGCGCCACATTATGCTTCATATATGTCCAGGATTCTTGAGAAACTTTGTTTTTCACACTCTTTGTCCGGCATCTGTTCATGGTGTATACTAAAATTGCTACTGCCTTGACCCAATACTCATTTGAGTAATGTTTGGCTTCCAACATACTGCATGCCATTTCCATGATGGTTCAATTCTTCCTCTTTGCGACACCATTCTGTTGTGGTGTATACTGCGCAGTGAATTGCTTGTAGATGCCATGAAATTTACAAAAGTCCTGAAATTCTCTTGAAACATATTCACCTTCTCTATCAGTTATTAGAACCTTGATGTAATAACCACTTTGATTCTCCACAAGTGATTTGAATTGTTGAAAACGACCCAATGCGTCAGATTTATGTTTTAGAAAATAGATCCATGTCTTTCTTGAGAAATCATCAATAAATGTAAGAAAATATGTACTACCTCCTATATATGGTATTTGTATTGGTCCACAAACATCTGAATTTAAAATTTTCAGTGGAGCTTTTTCTTTGTATGACTTTCCAACTGGAAATGACTCTCTATGTTGCTTTCCAAAAATGTAGCCTTCACATATTCTTTCCGTTTTTTCAATTAATGGAAAACCTTTCACTATATCCTTTGTGTGTATCAGCTTCAAACCTCCAAAGTTCAAATGTCCAAATATGAAATTCCTTAGCCAAGAATCATCATGCACTTCAGATTGGAATGTTGCATGCATGTCTGTGTCACTTTCTTCTCCTTTCTTGAAACTGTGTGCACTAACTTTTCCTTCCTTGGAACTATGTGCACTTACTTCTTTGCTTTCTGCTTTGAATGCAGTGTCAGACTGCACATATTTTATTTCATAGACATCTTGTGTTGTATTTTTCTTCTTGGATGGCTTCAATGTTAATGGAAACATCATGTTGTTTGTCATCTGAATTCTTGCAATAAGCTGATTGCTTGGATATCTGTCCACAATCACATAGTGATTATCTTCCATGTAGATTATGTATACTTTTTGTAACAATTGTCTTGTGCTCATCAAATTATGTTTTAGACAAGAAACATAATATACATCAAGAATAACTTTTTGTTCTCCTTGTTTAGTTAGAATGTTAATACTTCCTTTACCTAAGATAGTGAATTGGATATTTGTTCCAAGTGTAACTTTAGCTTGGATTGACTTATCCAAACTAGAAAACAATTTAAGTTTCATGTCATGTGATTATTGCAGCCCGAATCTAGATACCATATGTCACATGGACTTTCTTGAGCAACATTGCATTCAACTAGGGAATTTATAGGCATTGCTTCAATGTGCGCCATAAACATAGGGTTGGAGTGAGTATTTACATTGTTTGACTAATCTTGACCTTTCTTGTTTTGATGATATTGTCTCTTCCTACACTCATATGCATAGTGTCCATACTTTTTATAGTAATGGCATTGAAACTTTGACTTGTAAAATTTATGATTACTTGACTAACTCGTATTTGGATTTTAAATTCTTCCACCAATATTTACAGGACTAATACTGCGTCCACCTCTAGCAGAACTTATTCCTCTGCCTATAGAGTTAGCTCTCCCCCTTTCTCTTCCATGGATTATAGATTACTGCACGGAAAATTCATTTTCTAATGACATATTTGACCTATATCCAATCTATGTTCATGATTAATGAGAGAGGATTTCATCTTATCTACACTAAATTGACTAAGATCTTTGTTCTCTTCCAAAGTTACAACAAGAGAATCAAATTTAGGAGGAAGATTCCTAAGTAACTTCTCTACAACCTTTCTATCGTCTATGGTTTCTCCATGAGACTTAATCTGATTTATCATGCCAATGACATGGGTGTAAAATGAATCTACTGAATTTGTGTCTTTCATTGAAAATGTTTCAAAATCTCTTCTAAGAATTTGTAGTTTTGAAGTCTTGACTTTGTCCATACCTTGATAAGAAGTTTGAAGTATGTCCCATGCTTCATTTTCTTTCTTTGTTGATGAAACTCTTGGGAGTATGCTCTCATGTATGGTTTGATGTATGTAAAACATCACGTGTCCATCCTTATTCCTTTGATCTTTCAAAGCATCCTTTTCAGCCTGTGTGAGAGCGTTGTATGTTTCCTGATCTTCTAGTTCCACATAGCCATTCTCGACTATTTCCCATACATATTGACCTTGAAATAATTTCTTCATGGTCAATGACCATAGCTCATAATATTTTCCTGTAAAAGTGGGAGGTTGAAGATTTGAAGTAGAAGCCATGATTTCACCTTTCAACAGAGATGCTTCTCTTGAAACCTACTCTGATAAAACTTGCTTTGATAGAACATGCTCTGATACCAGATCTCAGATCTACAACATGCAGACAAACTCTGTGCAACAGTATAGTTGCAAAGATTGTGCAGTGAAAGTCTTCAACACTGAACTCTCAGGACTTACCGCGCAGTTCACAGACTACACGATTTACTGCGCGTTGTGATAATAAAAATAAATACACAATTTCTTGACACAAAATCAACAATGTGCTATACTTAGCATACAAACTTAGAAATACTCATGAATTTTTCAACACACAAAATACTTGATATATATTAAAAACTTGGGTGCTTCCCGCTAATACAGAATACGAAAATATGTCGAGCTTAGGCTCCAACAACTTCTGCGAATTACAAAACACAGAGCTTTTTCTCTCTGACTTCTCAGAATCCTCACAGTTGTTTCTCCTCTTCTCTATCTACTATTTTATTCTCTGTCAACTACTTACAGACTCAGACATATATAGATAAAGACAGAGACTTCAGGTAGAAGTAAAACCAACTTAAACATTAAAGACACAAATAAATACGACTAACTCTTATCTTCATAAAACAGCTTGAGAAAGATAAATATCATCTCATTAAATATCTCTCCTACTAACACTCCTCCTTGTCGTGTCTAACTAACTAACTCTCTAGGTTTTCGTGACAGACATAGTATGAGTAAGCATAAAGCCGACGACTTGTAACTAATATTTCCAACAATTCTTTAGCCAATGTCATTTTTCCTATGCCATCAACACCCACGATCCCCACAACCTTGGCAAGCATGCACTCATCCTCCTCCTACGGCGACAATGTCACCGCCTTTATAAAATTCTGTAATTTTTCCTCGAGACCAGTTGCATATTTTTCCACATACAATGGTGTTTTGGGAATATTTTTCAAAAAACTTCCTACAACCTTATTCAAAATCTCTTCCATGTCCATGAAAGAAATATAAGATTCATTTTAAGAGTGTAAATCCATTAATGAAATTTATGCACCCATCTTGAGAATCTATGGTGTGGTAAGAATTGTGCTAATATCGGGTTATTCAATATATTCATGCAATCCGTTTATTATTTTAAAAATGAGAAGATAAATTCTTGTTTTTCTTTTAAAATTTGATCATCATGGGATAAGTAAGAAGTAAATTAATCCAAATCCAAAACCAAACTCTGAAACACCAAACCCAATCCATAAAAAGTGAATTCCAAACCTTAAAAAAAATACCCAGAAAATCCAAACATACATCCAAATCCAAATCCAAACCCAAACCCAAACTCTAATGCCAAACCCAATCCATAAAAGAGGAATCTGAATCCTTAGAAAACCAAGACCAGAAAATCCAGATATACATCCAAATCCAAACCCAAACAAACACCAAACCCAATCCATAAAAGACGAATTCCAATTCCTTAAAAACCAAACCCAGACATCCTTATAAGTAACATCCATATAGGGAAAGTTAGCAGGAGGGAGATGCTCATCCATCCATCTCAAAACCGCTGATATCAAAAACATGTGAAAGAGTATTTCTCTAATTTTGAATATTTCTCATGACGTAGCGTGGCTTCTCTTCACTAGTTTCAGAGTCGTATGTTTTCTTTTGTTTGTGGTTGAACCACATGATCCACATTTACCTTTTCCTCTCCACCAAAGTTCGGAAGGCTCAACTTTGTGGAACACTGGAAGAATAATATCCTTCAACTTAACCATGAGGTGAAGCTCATTGAAGGACCATTTGGATTGTGTATATTTGGTAGAATAAATGGAAATATGGACAGAGGCCACTTGAATAACTACTATTTGACTAGTGATGTTGCATCCCTTCACCAATTTTGGCTTGTCTAGGAAAACCCAGGAGATGATAGAGATGGGTAGCTAAAGTGTTCTTGACATCAGGGCTCGATGATTTATGAACACATCATAGTATGGATAAGAATTTGAGGCAGAAGAGGATGCGAAGGAGGAAGAAGGAAAATCCATTGTAATTGGATGAATGGATGGACAGAAAGAGGAAGCCAACGCAGGTAGATATAGATAACAAGATGAGGAAGTATAGGGCATCGTACATATTATCATTGTAAACAAAAAAATTGTGGACCTGCTCGTTTAGTAGTGATATCTCTCATGACATAGAGATTCTTTGTGTTGGTCACCGACGGGGTAGATAGCAAGATGTTGAAGCACATGGCATCGTACATGTATGATCGTTGTAAACAACAAGCATGCAAACATGCATGTTTAGCAATGATATGTCTCACCACATAGACTGTGTAGTCTAAACGTTCTATAAATGATGTAGTCTAAATGTTTTAGGTTTTTTTTGGATGGATTTAGTTCAAAAATCCTTGGAAATCTTAACTATGAATAGGAAATTTTTATGTGGTTTTGAATTAAATTATTGTTTTGTGATTGGTTGTTAAATGTCAGATTTAAAAAAATAATTTTAAAAATTAAAAATTAAAAAATCGAACAGTTTTCCATGTGTCCTTATTATTGATGGCCATAATTAATAAGGATACATGACAAGCTGGTAGATTTTTTTGATTTTTAAAATTGGTTTTTTAATTATTTTTTAAACTGTATAAAACCACATACAAATTTCCTATTCACAATTAACAACCAATCACAAAATAAGAAATTATAATTTGAAAATTTAAAATTTATTTTTCAATTTAAAAAATATTCAATTAAAAAAATAATCAATTTAATAGATAATGTTTTGGAGACTTCATAAAATTTTATGGAAGAAAGTGAAAAAATTGAAAATTATTTAAAAGTCAAAGCACATTGACCATAAAATTTATGTTGATTATGAATAATAAATTCTTCTCAATAATTATGTTAACTAATATATCAAAATTTCATTGTATACTTATGAGAGAGAACTTAGGTTTATAAAATAATAACTTAGGTTTATGATTATG
>SNQJ01S0048222.1:18533-43083 GCA_010110895.2 Picea sitchensis | reverse complement strand
GAATGGAGGAAGAACGAACCTGCACAACTAGCTCGAAATAATTATTGAAAATTATATTTCAAAACAAGCCATTGAAGATAGGACGTCCCTTGACAAAATAAAAAAAAATTCTACACTAAATTGCACGATAGATTTTTCTACATGATTCCAACACTTATTCATAAATTTCTCCTCGAAAAGGGAGTCAGTGATATCGTCGAATACCGACCAAGATTAGGCACACCATTTCCAAATAGAAACTTCCAAGAAAGAGACGAAAAGTGAGAAGCATTTCTTGACGCAAAGTGAAAAGATACAAGAGAAGCCTGGGATTACTTCTTGAGGAAATAAATATGGCCAACGCTCCTGACTTAGAATAAGTCGGGTCAGCAATGGGGGGTCGTTCAAAATTTTGAGATGCCATAAAACAAGAAGTAGTGTTTCCTAAGCCTAAATGTCGCCAAGAGGAAAGAAATCCCATAAGCAATCCGTGGATATCCAAAAAGTAGAACATGATAAAAAACAACAGAAAAGAGAAGAACTTTGTAACCAGTGGAATAATAAAAAGTCAAATAGAAATATTTCAAGGAGAGTCGGCATGTCAGAGCACGTGAGCAGTCTAATTCAGACAAATATCGACAAGAGTTGGCAACCACAACAACCGCGACGACACCTGATAGAAGTAGCGACACACAACTGAACATCCATTAATCGGTCGAAGAACCAGAAAGTATGGACTATGAAGAATCTGGACCAGATTTATGTATGTATCCCACACTGTAAATGAGTCCACGGATAAGAGAATTTCTCCAACAATGGTTTCAGATCGATGACCAATCTGTAAGATTATGGTATAGAATGGATGGCCAAGGAAACCTACGAGATGCATTGATTGTCGAGACAAAGAGAAATGAAGTCGAAAATATAATTATCCAAATCAAGGACCTCACTGAATCAACCCCCCTGCCACATATAATCTCGAGAGAAGAAATAACTATAGTTTGGAAGAAACACAACCTTTGGAACGACGATTAGTCGAATATAAAGATCAAATTTCTCAAATTGAGGACGCATTTTTTGAACTCAAGAAGAAATAACTATTCCTTGAGTATCATCCATTGTTGGATGCAGACAAAAACTGACCAGAAGATTCAATAACAGTAGTAGCTCAAACACCAAGAAAATCGAGCATTCCTGCCAAGAAATTCAAAATGGGATTCAACCACATCCCCATTTACGAAGGAGAGGAGGACTCAAAACGCCATTGGTTTGTATGTGAAATTTTTTTGGATGTAGATGATATTACAGATGAGGATAAACAAATGGATCAATTTGTAGCTACGCTGATCCACCACGCCTTAACATGGTTCATGAACTACACGGAAAATCAAACTCATTCAAAGGTAGAAATGCATAATAGCTTTTGAGCATTCTTTAAAGTTTATGACATCACACATCTAGCAACTCAAAAGTTAAAAGAAATCAAATAAATACCAGGTGAGTCCATAAGAGAATATGAAAAGAGATTCAAAGATATCCTAAGTCAAATCCCAACGACGATCGATCAAAACTTGCTAGTCCATTGGTATGTAGTTGGGCTACTTCCAAGAATCCGATCTCCACTACACTTATACGAGATAACCAACTATGAAGAAATGATACAGAAGGAACAACGAGTTGAGTCAGATGAAGATAGCTTGTCGAATTCCTCAACGACGGAGAGACTTGAGGAAAAAATAGAACATTTGCCACAAACAATAGAAAATCTATCTATATGACGCAACGAAATATGGCGCACCACATGCACCGGGGACGAACACAAAAGGATATTTTTCCCCTAAATGAGAGAACACAAACAATAGACATCCACTAAGTACAAGCCCATAAATACTGTAATATATGTGAATTCCTAACTCATCATAGTATACAAGATTGTCCACATAATATAAAATACATGAAGTGGTGCCACATTTGTGAAGCGTCTGCTCACCGAACATCATAATGCCATCTAGATGCTAGAAATCAGAATAATATATGAACATTCTACCACACAGAGACCACTGACCAAGAAAGTAAATATGGTCGAAGAGATGATTACTACAATGGTCGTGGTTTAGGTCGAGGAGGTTGACGTGGATTTGGTGGTCGAGGTCATGGTCGTGGACGACCATATTGTTTTAACTACTGGAAAAATGATCACGACAACGCAAATTCTCATATAAAAGACAGAATTGATCTAAAATTTTGCAATATATGCGGCATTAGAGATTACTCTTTAGAAGATTTCCCGGTAGTACTCGACAAAACTATACCAAGAAAAATTATGAATCTACTACATGCAGTATCCAAGGAAGAGGCGAGGAACTCCAAAAAATTACATATCGTTACAAGGTCGGGTGCAAGACGTGATATTCACACTCCACCAAAAAATTACCAAAGAAAGAAGGCTAACAACTTCCCAAACCCAGATAAAGAAGAGAAAATCATGAGAGAAGCTCTTAAATTCTTTAGGAATTCCACAGAAGATCAACAAAATCCTAGAATTTGAAATGAAGACACCATCCAGGAATTTTTGMAACTACTCAAAGAAAAACATTCGATAGGTAGGTTGTTGGACCTATTCAACATACTGCGAGAATACAAAGATGGTCAAAAACTAACCAAGGATGCAAATCACCTCTCTTATAACAATAAAGATTACGATCCACAAGTCGACTTGGCGATCGATGGAATGATGGTCAATCATGTGGTTGTTGATTTTGGTTCACAAGTCAATATTTTACCACGAGAAACATGGGTACAAATGGGCCGACCCAACCTAGCACCCACGCTAAATTATCTTAAGTTAGTTGATCAAATATTAATAGAACCAATTGGAATATTGAGAAATGTCGACACTCAAATTATGGGAATACCAACTTCAGTCGACTTCAAGGTGATCAACCTTGTCAAAGGAATTCCAACGTATGCAGCTCTTGTTGGTCGTCCATGGGGTCGACGAATGAAATAAACTATCTCCATGGAAAGAGATATAATTAAATTGAAAGGAAGTGGGAGAAAAATAATTATTCCCCTAGATCCAAAGGAAGGAAAACCATGGATGGAGTCATGGGATGAAGATCAAGAAGACAAATGTCTATATCAGATAAACAATGAAAAAGAAGATTATATAGAACCGACCGCAGAAGGATAAATTTTGAGAGAATCCCCCATGTCAGTCGGACATAATTCTGACTCCACCTTATACAACTGGCAAATAGAAATTTATGAAGCACATGCGAAAGATTGTTGGTCTATCGAAATAATTCCAAAGAAACATATTAAGATGTGCTACTCAATCCAAGTTGTACCAAAAGTATATGAAAAAATAACCCGACAAACTCCCACTCTTATTCTAACCGACAATCAGATAAGGAAACCCTTGCGATACAGTGGACGACATACCCCGTCAACCCATGTCGAAGAGGTGGAAAAATCCATAGGAGAGCAAGGAAGGACACAAATCCTTGTTTAAACTTTCACAAGCAAAGCAACAAGATGGTGGGAAACACATTCCCCCCGATTACAAACATGGATGATTGTTTTGACATACTTCGTTGAAAGATTCAGAGACAAGAAATTATCCAAAGATGCAGATATTCCCACATTCAAAATTGGTTATGATCCAGCATAACATATTCAACGTTGTGAAAGTGAATGGAAAAGAATATGATATAAGGATGAAATGGTATGGCCCCATATGTTTCCAAGTACATTAGATGAGATACCGAGCAAATGGTATAATATTGAAGAATCTTGCGGCCACACTTCAAACTGGGTTGAAATCAAAGAAAATTTTGTGCAAGACTTCAAATTTAATGTACTTCAAAGATGCAACACACCAAATAAAAATTTTGCGCAAGACTTCAAAGATGAAACACACCAAATAAAAAACTTTCTAGAAATTTCTTCACTAGCTATACAGAAAGAAAAAGCAAAGATGTCGGTCGATGGAGGATTGACATCAACTTGCAATTTTGTGTTGGTAGAAAACAAGGAAATCTCAACTGCATAGGAGATCAACATGGAGAATATAAAATGGCCAGGACAGAGCTTCTAGTGGAAGAAATACCATCCAACACTGCAGAATCATGTGAATTCAGTATTAAGTATAGACACATAACACAAAGAAGATCAACAACAACCCGACTTCCCAAAAAACTTTATAAAAAATGAAGAAGGAGAACACCATCTCAATGAAGCAAAACCACCATAATGGATGGACGAAGAAATCAAAATGAAGGAATTCGACATATCAAATGATGGTCGACCAAAAATGGTACGAATAGGTGACTATTGGTCTAACAACCAAACAACCGACATAGTCAGTMTTTTGAAAGAGTATCTATATGTTTTTGCACGCGACTACAAGGATTTGAAAGGACTTGTAGAGGAAATGAAGATTAACTTATCCCAGGAGAAAATCCAATTAAAAAACGACCATACAATTTAACACATAAATATAAATCGATCGTTTAAAAATAGATCGAAGGAATGCTACAAGCAAGTATTATTTATCCTATCGACTAGGAAGAATGGGAAAGTTCCATGGTGGTGCAACCAAAGAAACATGATCCAAAGAAATTAATAATTTGTGTTGATTTTCGGGGACTCAACAAACAAACTATGACAGATCCTTTCCCCACCCCTTTTGTTGATGAAATCATAAATGAAGTCATTGGTCATGAATTTTATTCATTTACTGATGGATTCTCAGGATATAACCAGGTGCCAATAGCAAAAGAAGATCAGAAGAAAAAAAACATTTGTGTCAGAATTTAGATCTTTTGACTACAGAGTAATGTCATTCGGACTGAAGAAAGTGCCAACAGTTTTTTCAAGAATAGTGGTCAAATCATTTCAAGAGTATATCTACAAAACCATGGTTGTATACTTCGACGACTGGATAATCTATAGTCTATTCAAAAATTACATACAATGGCTTCGACTTATGCTAGAACGCTGTAGACAAATTCGACTATCATTAAACATCAAAAAATGCATATTTTCCACACCTATTGGAATCCTGCTAGGACATGTGGTATGTAAAGATGGGGTAAAGGTCAACATGGCTAAGATTAATATTATCCTTGATCTAAAACCACCCGTGAATAAAAAATAGATCAAAATTCTATTGGTTCATACTAGTTATTATAGGAAGTTTATATGCCACTACTTGGACATCACCTTCCCAATGGATGATCTTTTACGAAAAGATGTTGAATTAAAATGGAGCCAAAACTGCCAAGAATCCTTCTAATTTTTAAAGAAGAAGTTGGTCGAAGCTTCCATTCTCAAATTTCCAGACTAATTGAGAAAATTCCATGTCCATGTCGATGTGTCCAATGTAGTTGTCAGGTCGGTTTTAGCTCAGCCATACGATGACACAATGGATCGCCCAAATGCATCTGCAAGTCGGAAACTGAACAAAGAAGAAAGAAACTACTCAACTATTCAAAGGGAAGCCCTATCAATGATTTTCGCTCTACAAAAGTTCTGTCACTATTTACTTGCAAATCCCTTTACATTTTTTACATACCATCAAACATTGAAATACTTGGTCAATAAACCAGTTCATCAAGGCAATATTTGTCGGTGGTTACAATTATTTAAGGACTTTGAATTTGACGTAATCATATGACCAGGGAAAAAGAATGTCCGACCTGATCACCTTTCACGATTAGAAATAGGAAAAGATCTTATAGGGATCGATGATGACCTTCCAGATGCCCACTTATTCAGAGTCGAAGCTGCACCTAAAGATTTAGAATATATTGCCAATTTTTTAGAAAAAGGAAAGTCCCCGAAGGACCTCCCAACAAACAAAAAGAAAGTTCTAGCCATGAAATTTGCACCGTTCACAATCATTAACGGATACTTATACAAAATGGGAATGGATGATATTTTAAGAAGATGTGTGCCAGAACATGAACAGGGGGATATCATCAATGAATCCCATGCAAGAGCAGTCAGAGGACATTTCCAAGCAGACACAATAGCTACGAAGGTACTACAAGCAAGCCTGTGGTGGGTGACATTATATAAAGACTGTCGGGATCAAGTAAAAAAACGTGATAGTTGTTATAGGCTTGGATGACCTTTTTGGAAAAACTAAATTCCACTAATTTCAACAAAATCTAATCGAGCCTTTCTAAATATGGGTTATAGACTTCATCGGGCCATTTACACATAAGGAAAGAAGAATTGGTGCCAAGTACATCATTACTACAGTCAAATCATGTACCATTCAAATTAGTAATGATGTACCAAGTGGAAAGAAGATGAGCCATTCGAATCATGTACCAAAGAGGTAGCAACTAAATTCATCTACAAAAACATAATTACAAGGTTTGGTTGTCCTCTAACACTAATCAACGAGCAGGGAACTCACTTTGTGAATGAAACAATTAAAGTTCTATTGGAAAAAAAAAATCGACCATAGATAAACGACAGCTTATCACCCACAAGCAAACAAGGCAGTTGAATCTTTTAATAAAACATTACACAAGGGACTTACAAAGATCTACGACATAAATAAATATGACTAGGATGATAATATTCCTGCAATCCTCTAGGTGTATAGATCAACATTCAAAATATCGATTGGGAAGAATCTGTTCAAGCTAGTCTATGGACAGGAAGTGGTTATCCCGCTACAATTTTGGACTAATTCCGACAGGGTCACAACTATAGAAAAAATTGATGAAAGAAAAAACATGAACGACCTACTATACCAACTAAACAAGCTATAAAAATAAAGAGCAGTAGAGAAACAACTATCACAGAAACAATCTTGAAGTGTTTCAACATGTAGGATTGAAAATTGGTCAAGGTACCAATTCCTATAGGAGTAAAACTAATTGTTGAAAAGTGTCCAAAGACACATGAAGAAATATATGACATGGTGCATGTTCCCTATGAAAGTGTTTTTGGTATTTTAATGTATGAAATGGTCTACACTTGACCATATATTGCTCATGCAGTGGAAGTATTGAGCAAGTACATGTCAACACTTGGAAAAGAGCATTGTTCTATTATTAAGAGAGTGTTTAGGTACTTACATGGCACAACAAAATATGCAATCTGTAACTAAGGGAAACTTGAAACTGACATAAAAGTGAATGTATATGTATTTGTAGACGCCAACTGGGAAAGAGATCTTGATCAAAGAAGGTCAACCAACAAATATGTGTTAAATATGTTCAATGGAGAAATCAGTTGGATGAGTAAGAGACATGCAGTAATAGTTTTTTCGACAATGGAAGATAAATACATGGAAGCCACCCATGCAAGCAAAGAATCAATATGGTTTCATTGACTATGTTCAGAGATTGGGTTTGAATAGAATCCTATGAAGATAAAGTGTGATCGTTAGAGTGCAATTTTATTGGCAAAGAACCCAACTTACCATTCCAGGATGAAGAATATTGATATGCAATACCATTTCATTAGAGACATGGTGGAAATAAATAAGGTGCTACTAGAGAAGACAGACACTTTGGAAAACATTACAAAATCTTTGACCAAGTATGTGAGTGCGGTGAATTTCTCTTGGTGTAGATAGGTAATGGGCATTGCTACTCTGGGTCAGTGAATGAAAGTTCACGTGTTCCTATTTCAGAAAAGAAGACAACAGGTGGGAGAATGTTGGGTTGTTATATTCTTTGAAGTTGAAAGTCGGTCTAATTGACATGCTTGTCAAGGTGGATCGAATCAGTGAGCGTTCGATTGGAAGATTAAGTCAATTCGATGGTTAATTCGAAGGTTGAAGTGGTCTGCTGGAAGGTTGAAATTTCAATTGATGGGAGGTCGATTGGAGGTTGAGTGGTAGTCGACTATAACATAATATAGCGATTTGCGGGATTGTAGCCAATCATCTACATGGATCTATAATCGTTTTTAGGTTCCATGAATTAGGATTTTTCATGCTATAAAGCCTTTAAACATGGCATAATGTAATAATGTAAAAGGTTAATCTTAGGTGATAAAAATATCGTATTTGAGAGGTGTGTAAGGGCCATGTAGATGTAAGTTGAACTGGTTGCAGGGTCGTTCGTGTAAGAGCAAGAGAGTAGGATGATGATTGTGTCTTAGGTGTGGACCAATATTAGTGATGTAACTATTTATTATGTGAATGAATAAGACAAAAAGAGAGTGGGAGTCACCCAAGGAATGTTGGTTTTCCCGGTTAAGGGTTTCCAATATCAAATCTATTTGTACTATGTGATTGTCATTGATTATTTTTTGTTCAATTTTAGCTTCTCTTTCCTGGTTGGTTTAGTGTAAGTGTTATTTCTCTACATAGAAAAAACTTCTTCTTTTTATTCCATAACATTTAAACCATGCAATTTTATAGACATCTACTGTGACAAACTTCATTGTAAGTGAAGTTTTCTTTTTTTCTCCTTGTTGGGAAATAAGGGCATTTGATGCCAGAGAATTTACTAAAAATTCTCCTTTTGAATTTTGATTTGTGAGACACGCCTTCTTATTACCCTTAAACATTAACTAAAATGGAATTTTAGAAACAAAAAAAAATGCAATGCTCATTTTTCCATAGAATACACTTTCATCATTGTTTTCTCTATATATATTGTACTTGACTTCCTTTTAGAAGATGCACTCCTAATTTGGAATTTTACTAGATTGCACGGTGTTGTTGCCACAATTTATATTGACATGATATACATTATCCATAGGTGGATACACGATTTGTAGAGTATGTGCTTTGAATACTTCCCAAAAGTTGACACTAGGTTTGTTTTCATGTGTTTTAATATGACATCCAAAGGGAATCACTAAGGTCAAGCAAGTAACTTTCAAACCACCTTCAAAGAGAACCTTTTGGTAAGAAAACATTCTCACAATGGATGAAGAATTTTTGGATTAAAACTCCAAATTCATTACCATCTACTGGTGCAAAGTGCGCCACATCTCCTTCTAAAACATTTGAAATTATTCCCCTGGAATTATAATTTGGTTTTTAAGAACATTGATGGACTTGATTCACCTTTTATCCCATTAACATAATTTTTTTATTTTGGTTTATTAATTTCATTGAACCTTAAAATTTCTTAATGATTTGAACATAAAAGATTGAATATGTATTGAAATCCACCATTTTTTATTAGTTGAGATATAAGGCTGCCAAGCTCTAACTCTAACAAGAAAATGTCACAAGGAAACACCAGTTCCTTCACTAGAACACTAAATAAGAAAGATCACAAAATATTCCCTTCAATAGAATAATTTTCATCCACATTTTTCATAAGACCTGTGGTAATGCAATCTCTATGATCTAAAAATTTGTGTCACAATCTAAATTTCCAAGGAAATAAAATCTAGGTCTATGTAGAATATGTTTATCTCCACTATTAGAATCGATGCCAGTTATCTCCTTCACCTCAACATGTTGTAGAGAGTATTCAATTTATATAAAATTTTGTGATGCATCACATTCAATACAAGCATATTTTGCTTCTAACAACATATCTTCTCCTCTTAATGCATGTAACAATTCAATATCTCCATTACAAAACAGAGTAACATTTACAATGAAGAATCCAAGGTTGATGTCATTGTTGTGCAATTTCTTTCTACTTCAGAAGGATATTCCTTCAACAAATTTTAATATATTGAAAACAAGGTCTACATAGTATTCAGAACCTAACATTTTGAAAGACATTTTTGCTAATCTACAATAGAAAATATACCACCACAAATTAGAATAATTCAACTAAAGTATACATAAATTAGTAAAGTTAATATAGATAAACTATATTCTACAATAACAATATAATGTAATAAGAATATATGGGTTCTAGTAAATAAATTATTAACATGGGACAATCACCAAAAGAGGAATTGGGTAGTGCCCAATAGATGCTTTTTTCCAAGTTAGAAAGCCTGGGGAAAACCCTCGATTACTTCCCCTCATTTCGAGGATGGTACCCAGGGTAAACCCTAGGTTCTTTAGGGAACAAGGATAAGAAACATCTGATCTTGAAGCCATTGCAATATATATTCATTAAGAGCTCAACAGGTCACTTCTGGGAATTGAACATGGGTGGAAAGGATAACAATCATTCCTCCTTGTTAGTATTGTATTTGTTCTTGCAATTAATTGAGAATAACTGAAGTTATAAGGCTGAGATTAAATGAGTTAGCAGCAGAAAGTCAAGCTTGAGGAGCCTCTATGCAATTCATAGTCAAATTTTTCTAAGGAGGAATGGAGAAACAAGAAGAAAAATACATTCCCTTGTGCACATAAGACATAAATTAAGCCCTCAAGTGCTTGTCGTAGTCCAAAAGAGGCTTGTTGTGGTTCAAAAGGGGCTTTTCGCACTTGAAAAGGGGCCTAAGTCTATTGTCACAGGAGTATATCATAAGACCATGACCTAAAAGCACAACATTTTGGGAATTTTTTCGAGCCCCGAGAGATCGACGACTCAGAATTTGTCATGCGCCTGGCCTTTAAATCAATAGTCGTCGGAGTTTCCCTTACAACCCAACTCTCAAATGCCTCGATGGGTGCACCTTTGACAAACAACCCATATTTGATAAGTGCCATCATTCATGCCCCTGAGAAGATTAACGGTCCAGATCTGCTCTCGAGTATTAAAGCCTCTCGGCCAGGGGTTGTGTTAGCACGCCAGCGAGGCACTATCAAAACCAATTAGCGAATGCCATATGGACATGTGGAACCCACCGAAAGCATAGGTAAATCTATAAAAACTAGGTGACATGTGTCCCATTTCCTTGCCACCTTAGCGCCATCGTGGACCAATGAAAATATACCACGTGCCCAGGGTGACATCATCATGACCTTGTCAATGTTTTAGCTGATTGTGGCTTTTGGTCGAGCACAGATCAACGACTCTCTTGGTTTCAACGACAAATCAATGACTCCTTATTCCGACGATAGATCAATGGCTCACCTCGTGTCGAAAAAAGATTAATGGTGAAGATCATCACGAATATTGTCATCGGTAAAGTGCAAAGCAAAGCTCCCGACGCAAGTTTTCACAGTGTCGACAACAACGTCATCGTTGGTGAAATGCAAAAGAGATGACAACTAGGCATGTCAACGAGGCACTATCAGAGCTAATTTGAAGCTGCCATGTGGACATGTGGAACCTTCCACATGCATACATGAAAATATCGAATCTGGGTAACACACGTCCTACATGTCTACCGCATCAACCCCAACATGGGCCAATGAGAAGGTGCCACGTGTCCAGGGTGGCGTCAGCCTGAAAATGTTCATGCCTTTGCCTATTTTTTCTTTCTAACATGGTGAGATCAATGGCCCTCATTTGATCTCTTGTTTCTCTGATCAACGATTGAGATTATTCTTCACAATCATTTTATTGGAGTCTCGTTTGAGCCTGAGCCTTCAAAACTCTAAATGGAGCACCTCTGATGGACGACACAGATCTCATCACACCATCAACTGTGTCCTAAGAGATCAATGAACCAGATTTGATTATTGATCTTGTAGCCTCCCGACCAAGTGTCACATCATCCTGTCAGCAAAGTACGGCCAGGGCTAATCAGATACTTCCATGTGAACAGGTGGAACCCACCAAAAGCGCCCCAAAGCATATCATATCTAGATGACACGTGTTTCACTCTCCTGCCATGTCAGCATCCTTGTTGGCCAGTATAAATTTTCCACGTGTCTAGGCTGGCGTCAACGTGTTGATCTTTTCCTTATCCAAATTTTGTTTTTTGACCACAGTGAGATCAACGACCCACAGTGATTCTCGAACCTCTGATGAACAGTCCAGATTATCGTGTTGAATCCATTTGAAGTCCCATTTGAAGCCACACCTTGATCACTCTGATGGAGTACCTCCGATAAACGAGCCAGATTCAAGAAAGCATGCCCCCCCCCGATTGACGGTCCAGATCTCATCTCTGATCCCAAGTGTTTCCGATCAGGTGTTACGTTAGCCTACCATCAGAGCACTGTCAGGGATAACCAGGGGATGCCACGTGGACACGTAAAATTTACCAAAGATATAGGGTAGTGCATTAAATTCAGGTGACACATGTCATATCCCTTTGCCACATCAACATCCATGCGAACAAATGAAAAGCTGACACGTATCTGCAGGACCCAACTGACAGCAGTGATGGAATCATCAATACTTAAGTGACTCCAGGTTTGGTCAAGGAAAATAAATGGCCCACATTTTATCTCAATCACATATTAGTGGTCTGGATCTACTTTCAGACCTCCCTGCGCAACTCCAGATCAACAGTCCAGATATAATTTCAAATCTCCCTCGTTGGAGTCTTGTTTGAATCCCAGACTAATCACTTTGACATGTGTGAATCCGATTAATGATCCAGATTTGATCAAGTAGATCCGACGAATATTTAGTTTTATGCCTTTGCAGGTCTTGATTCCTCCGATGGGGTACCGATCGACAACTGATATTTCTCGTCGAGTTTTGATCTGATGGTGGCTAAGTCACACGATCTCTGCGGTGTATATTCAAATTTTTGTAGAAGAGATGATTACAAAGATCTCTTCAGGAGTCGGGTGTGGTGCACATTTTGGTTGGCGAGTTTCCAATTGCCCCACAATCTCTCTCTATAAAAAATTTTTACCCAGGTGAAGGTAAACCAAATTTTACCAAGAGGAGAAACCATCCAAGAATCAAGAAGTTGGAAATGGTTTCAAGAAGCTGGAAGTGGTTCCAAAAAGTAGTTTAGGGCATGAGAGAGAGGGATAAAAGGAGAATCATGTTCCCATTGTTATGGTCTTCTCTTTGGAGAATTGAAGAGTTTCTTATAACCAGAGATGTTTGGCCAGAAACCTTGAGCACAGTCAGTTGATAAATCCCACATGCAACCAAATATTTATCCCCTACGTTTAAGTTTTATTCTGTAATTCTTCTATTGTGTTTGTGTTCCTGTAAAGCATCTCCTCCCATTTTTTCTTTCTTGTATTAGATCTTATTTATAAAATCTCAAACAACATGCCATTCTTCATGTTCAATATTACTGTATGATGTCTGGTAATGAAACAAAAGTGATTTCCTCTTAATGTATGACCATTTATTGTCATTTTCCTTATGCATTTGAATGATATATAGAGGGTACATCCTTGGATTTGAGTGTATGAATATGTTAATTGTTTGAAGCATGTGTTATTGGTTTGTATAAACCTATTACAACTGTTGAATTGTTAATTTCTCAACACGCTATTCTATTTCCATAAGCTACAAGATTCATTCTCAGTAGTGCCCTGTATGTTTATCTTGTTTTTCTTCCAATTCATCACTTCATTCTCCTTTAAATCTTTATTTTTTGAAACACTTGTAGACATATGCCTCTGATAGTTGAGAGAATTTTTCATCTGAGTTGAGACTGTTTAAGGTCCTACAATTTAAAAAGAAAGAGGGAAAAACTTCCCAAATATTGCACAACTATTTCACTGCAAATATGGCCTTAAGATTCATCCCAAGTCTTGGCCCCTGGGGTGCCTCGACATCATTCCAATAATATCCTAGAACATCTTGAGGTATAACATCTGAAATGGCGTCATTGTAGGGAACGCAAATTGAAGAAATATTCCCTGGGGATATGGTATTGTAAGCTCTGAGACTTGATGATGAACATGCCTCATGCACTTGGTTGTTAATTTTTCACCTGGAAACTTCACAAAAGAACAATATGGCGTCTACCAGAAGACATACCAAAAGCCACCTTGATCATGATCAGGTCTTGATATATTCATAGCCAGAAAATATTGTCACCTGGAGAAATGTCAGACAATGTCATATCTGTTCTTTTTCAGGTAACCCTTATTTATAAATATCTCCTTTTGTTATCCATCAAAGTTTTGAATCCATAAATCTGGATGATATACCTAAATATTTGCTTTCTTCTTTAAAACCTACACCAGAACCTTTGATGGACCTCTTGAATCCTTCTTTAGAATCCTGTCAAGAAGTAGGCTCTTCTAGTCGATCGTTCTTGAAAATATTGTTACTCCCTTATTCATTGTGATCCCACTAGAAACTCCATTGTGTTTTAATGGCAAGATCAAGTGTTGATATAGTAGTTGCAAGGTTTGCTCCGCTATATTTTTCAAATATACCTATATTTCCTAATCATGTACCTAGCATAGGGGTCTAGGGAGACTATCTTCCTAGATTCATAGAAGATGATGATGATAATCTGTCCCAGCATTTGATATAGTTTCACTTATGTATGCATCGGCTAAGTATCTTTCATGAAGTTGTCTTCATGAAATTATTCATGTTCTCCTTAGTTGGAGAGGCTCGACAATGGTACAGATATTTACCTGCTACTTGCATAGATCCACTGAAGGATTTTCATATATTGTTCCATTCTCATTATAAAAGAAGGTATTCCATTGATCTTCCTCTTGGAAGTTGTTGGAATGAAAGTTTTAAATCAGTTTCAAAAGATATAGAAGATTCTTCCTATAATAGTGAAGAGGAAGGGGAAACCACAAATGATGAATCTGAACAAGATTTTGAAAAGGAGGCTTACTATAACAACAAAAATGAAGGAGATGGCATGGAAGGTTCAAATGAAGAGGCATCACTAGAGAGTGATCGCAAAAAAGTTTCAAAGAATATACAAGAGGATACAATACTCATTTCTTCCTTTCAAGATATTTGTCAAAATTATTTTCAGATGGAGATTTATTCTTTTGAGGATGGTCATGAGTTGCAAATGTTCATTGTTGTTTCAAGAAATCTGGTATGTGTTGATGAATTTTTACATTTTCAAGAAGATCCAGAGAAGATTTTTGAATTTCCATATTCTAAGTTTCCTTTTGAACATTGTTGTAATAAAGAACTTGAATCAGATATAGAACATAAAAAAGATTTCTCCTACAATAGTGAAGAGGAGAAAGAATTTTCTGAAGTTGAGTTTGAAGAAGATGTCAGTTATAGACATATTCATAAGGATTTTCAAGAAGAGACATGTAACACCCTTGTTTCCCCCAAATTGTAAATATTATTATTATTGTGAACAAGACTATAGACAAGTCTATCATGTGAATGTTGGACAGACAATGAACCTTGCTATAGAAGGTAATGTATATATTTTTTATTTTAAATAAAATGAAATTGTGGCATGATTGTTGAAAGAGGGTTTCCAAATATATCATGATGCGTGAGAGAAATGGTAAGGGAACCAATAATGGTGAGATGACCCCTTCCAGGTTGGTACTCTACTGGATATAAATTTCTCAGACCCAGAACAATTTTCTGGCCCATAAAACCTAATTACCAGTCAGGCTGTTAGTTGGGAATTCTTCCTCAAGAGTCAATGAGGAGATGGGCATAGTACCCATCTGGAAACTTCTTGATCCAACCCATGAAATATTGTTTGGAAAGGAAAGAAAAGAAAGGTAAAAATAATGGGCAGAGGGCAGAAGAAGAGGAGACACGAATGGGTCTGAGGACCAATCAAGAAGAGAAGAGCGTGCGAGGCTCTCTCGTTCTGAAGAGAAATAAGAACTAAGTTTTCCTGGTTACAGGAGCGCTTGGAAAGTGTTTTCTAATCAAGTTGATAAACATAGTTGTGGTAATTGAGTGAACAATCCCAACAGACTCCCTTACTTGGTGGATAGAAAATTGAATTGTCAGGTTCTTGTGGGAAAAGGAGAGTAACCTTTGTCCCTTGATGTCGTTGAGATTAAATAGAACCCCTCTCATGGCATCATGATCTAGCTAGGGGGTGGCTAGTTAAGGAATACTCCAAGAGAAATTGTCCCTATGGTTGGGTGGAAAAGGGAACCCCTTTCAGCAGTTGCCAACTAAATTCAAAGTTTCATATAAGTGTAATTCTGAGTTTATATTGAATTGACTGGTTTTGTTGTAACATGTGTTTTCTTGAGCTAGATGATGGCATAATTCATTTATCTTGTTGAGTGGTAAAATTTGTAACCTTGATGGCCTAGTGGCATGGGAAATTTGAAGTAGAATTTGAATATCATTTTTTGTCAATGACCTTTTGTTTAATCCTATTTAGAAAAGGAGGATTGTTATTAATGGGTTTTATAGAGTTGGGATGGAATCTATAGGACTATTTTGAACCCGTCAATCCCTGGAAATTCCATTTCCTATTATAGAATTCGAGTTTTGTAAATGAAAGGCGCTTCCTTCAAACCATTTTTCCATGTGACCTCAAGCCCGAGTCCACGGGCTTGGATAACTCTCGGTTAATTTTATGAAGCATAGACTTCCAGAACGTGCAGAGGTTCCAAATGACCATAAGACCGAACCCACTGGCTTATTACTTTTCATGTGGTCTTACCAAATTGATCCCTCGAGCCACTAGGATTTCCATAAGATCGAGGCCTAGGAACCCTGGGATACATGTAAAAAGAGCCACATATTACATGGAGAAGACCCTTTGAAAAAGGATCGTGATATCATAGTCATCCATTGACTTTTCGAGGGTTTCTGTAACTGTTAGATCGAGTAATCATTCTCAGACATTGATCTAAGGATCCTACGGGACCCTTCTTGATTGTCAAATACAAGCTATGGTCCTTCGGCGTTGACCTACTCCGGTCCGTCAAATACAAGCAATTGAAATCCCAGGACTCCAAAGTTACAAACCAATGGGAGCCATTAATATAAGGATCCTTTGGGATCTTTCTCAACCATTATATCAATTATAGTGGAAGGATAGAGTAAATAGTACTATTAACTGACATCAAGCAGTCGTCTCCACTTTATGACCCCTTCGATAGGTAACCCTTCGGGGATCGAAGAGTTGAAAATGGTAAAGGTCACGAAATCGTGTAATCCTGAAGTGGCGAAATACCTCCAACTATGAGATCGAGGGAAGGAATTCATAAATGATGTGGGTCGTAGATCAAGGATCCGTTAGGGACCTTTTCTCAACCATTTAATCAACTAGTGGGGTGGGACAGCGTAAGTACTTCGGTGAAGTATTACCTCAGGAGATACAAGGTTCAAGTTATGAAATCATCTTGAAGGCTAAAGGCCGAAGTACATGGCGATGAAGTTCGGGGATTCAGGACTTCAGGGCTCCGAGAGATTTGGTATGTTGGTGCATAGGACAAGCGTTGAAGCGTTGAATGTTGAAATCCCCTTGACGAAGTGTCAAGCTTTGATTAGACGGGCCTGTATACACCATGGTGTCATGGTGGGTCTGGGAAGGTCCACCTAGCATCATGGGATTAGACATGAGTTAGGTGTGGGATTACCCCCCCCTTTCCTTCCTTGTCATGTCTAAACCATGTGTTATTTGTGGAAAACCTCATCTGTCAGATCCAAGGTTGTACATAGCTCCACCATAGATATTCAGAGTGGAAGTATCCCTCCAAAATTTGGATCTTCGGGAAGTTTTACACCTATGCGATAATGTTGAAGGGTCGAAGGCCTGATATCCATGAACACTGGGATATATGCCTTGCGACAAACAACCACGACATTGTCAGGGGGTGAGGACCCAAGACAAAATCGTGCCATGTCAAATGACACAAGAGAGGTGAAGCTACGTGGATTCCACATGGAAAAGGGGATGGCCATTGGCCAATAATTACCTCAAAACTTTGGAAGGTCGTAACTTTCAAACCAGAGCTCAATTTTGGACAAGGTTATAGTTGTTGGAAATCTCTCGGTGAGCACAAGGTGACGGTGTCCTTATTCAAGGTGAGCACAAGGTGACGGTGTCCTTATTCAAGGAATTTAGGGAGTTGTAGAAAAGAGAAAAATTACACCCTATTCCTTTTAAAGATTACTTGGGGGGTTGATTGTGTGACATATTGGTATTAGAGCGAGGTTACGACACTTGGCTTCCTTGGGCTCATGAGAGAGAGGAAATAAATTTTAATAGAAAACCTTTAAGGGGCAGGGTACCCTACCCTACCCACCTATAAGAGATTATTTAAGATTTACTACTGAAAAGAGTGAGACCTTATGCTACTTTTACAAGTTTTACCTTACATGTTGATGTTATATGTGGAATAGTGAAGCTAATTTTACCTTACAAAAACTACATGTGTTGTTCATAAAATTTGAGGACAACTGACTAACAAAAAATGTTGTTATCAACACTCAAACAGTGAGTGGACAACAAGGAAACTACAGCATGAAGAATGGTGACACATTATGAGTTTGGAGAAATCTCACATAACATAGAAGAAGATTTTGATGAGAGGAAGGTGGTGGAAACCACTTGAGATTTAGTTGAAACTATAAGAAGCCTTATGGAAGAATTACAAAGTTGTAAGGAAGACAATGAAAGGATGATAACATAACAAGAAAAACAAACTGAAATTAATGCATTCCTACTGCAAGGCCTATCATATATACAAAGACAACTACAACATGGGCCAGCCTCCAGTAATGTGGATAGACATCAGTCCAAGAAAACTCATAGCCCACCCGAGATACAAAAACATGGCTTTGAAAGTAACAACACAAGAATAATCACCTCGAAGAAATCCCAACATGGATCCAAGAGGCATGCTAACTTCAAGGACTCATTTGAAGAATCCTCTAGTAAGGGAACTGAAAGCTCCAAGGAATTGTCTAGCAGTGAGACTAGCCCACCCCTTCAGGGGAGAATAAAGAGGAGAAGAAGTGTTAAGGGTCATAACCCTGAATATTTTAAGAAATCTAAGCCACCCACTTTTGTTGGAGATATTAAGAAGGAGGAAGAAGCAGAATCTTGGCTACTTGGCCTAAAGAAGTACTTCATATTACATGACTACTTTGAAAACTTAAATGCATGAATAGCCATTTTCAACTTGAATGGAAAGGCCTACATCTGGTGGGAGGACCTTAGGAATTTGAAAGGAATTAATGAGAAGGAGTTGTCATGGAGACAATTTGAGAAATATTTTAAGAAAAAGTATGTATCTGAGAGGTACTATGATGAAAAAAATAAGGATTTCTATGAACTCAATCTAGGACAACTCACCATAGATGAATATGTCAACAAATTCCTTGAGTTGATGAGGTATGTGATTTATATCAAGGATGAAAAGATGAATATATAGTGATTCATTAGTGGACTGACTCAATCCTTTCGAGACAAGATTGAGTTTGATGAACCTGAGACCTTACAAAACACCATTAGGAAGACAAGGTACTTCTATGAACAATTCAATCACAAGGCACAACCCCATAAGTATTGGAAAAAGGAAAGCAAATAGGGATTCAAGAAGAAAGGGTTTAAACCCTCAAGGTTTAGGAACCATGGGAAAGGCTCTAAGATGAGCCTTCCCACTAAAAGTGTGTATCAGCAAAATTTTCCATCTCAAAGTGGAAATAAACCTTTGGGATCAACCTCAGGAAAGACTCATAATACAAATAGAGAACCCTTGAAATTTTGGGGATGTGGGGAAGAAAAATTGTTGAGGGACTACCCACATAAGCATCAAGACAATAGGAGAGGATACAACATCTAAGAATCTACCACAATCAATAATGTGGCTAGGAGCATGCAACAAATACATGTAGCCCTACATAATAGACAAGATGGCCACCAAGCTTCATTGGTGGAGATGAAAGGTATGATTTCCCACCATCCTATTTCTATTTTGATTGACCCTGGTTCTAATCTAAGTTATGTCGACCCTCAAACTATTGAGAAATGTAAATTGCATCCAACAAAACATGCTAAATCATGGCTGATACATCTAGCCACTGGAACAAAAATAAAGGTAACAGAGGTCTTACCAACATGCCAATTCATTGTGAATGGGATAGCCACACAAACAACTCTAAACATACTTCCTTTAGGATCTTATGACATGCTTCTTGGCATGGATTGGTTGGCTGCCCATAAAGGCAAGTTAGATTGTTACAATAAAATGTTAGAATGTGAATATGAGGAAGGGGAGAAAAGAACCCTACAGGGAATTCAAAAAGTATTGCATAAAAGGATGTCCTTTGTATGGAATACAAGTACTGGACTTTGTTGAGGATAGTGAAACAATTTTAGATGACCACCCTATATTAAGAGAGTACAAATATGTATTTCCAAAATAGGTATCAGGTCTACCTCCAAGAAGAGATATTGATTTCTCAATAGAACTTGTACCTGGAGTGGTGCCAATGTCTAGAGCACCCTATAGAATGAGTACACTAGAGCTAGTTAGCTCAAACTACAGCTAAAGGAGATGTTGGAAAAAAGGGTACATCCGACCTAGTGTGTTCTCTTGGGGAGCACCAACCTTGTTTGTGAAGAAGAAGGATGGCACCCTCAGGTTGTGTATAGAATATGACAACTCAACAAGATGATCATTAAGAATAAGTATCCCTTGCCACGAATTGATGACCTATTTGACCAACTCGTGCTACAATATTTTATAAGATTGACTTAAGGTATGGATACCATCAAGTCTAGATTAAGGATGAAGACATCCATAAAACAACCTTTAGGACAAGATATGGGCACTATGAATTTGTGGTGGTACTATTTGGGCTTACCAATGCACCAACCACCTTTATGTGTTTGATGAATAATGCACTCAACAAACTCTTGGACAGATTTTTGTTGGTATTCATAGACAACATTTTGATATATTCTAAGAACATGGAAGAGCATGAAGAACACTTCAAGTCAGTGCTTCAAGTGCCAAGAGAACAAAATCTATATGCAAATTTTAGTAAGTGATTTCTTTTCAAAAAGGGTTAATTACTTAGGCCATGTCATCATTGAGGAAGGAGTGGCAGTTAACCTTGACAAGATCAAATCCATTATGGATTGAACTACACCAAGGGATGTCTATGATATCATATCCTTTAGGGGCCTAGCAGGATACTATAGGAGGTTCATAAAGGGATTCTGCAAGATTGGTTGTCCAATCACCTCCCTACAGAAAAATGGAGTTAAATTCATTTGGACAGCAGAGTATGATGAGTGTTTTCACCAACTAAAACACCTTTTAACCAATGCACCAATGCTGAAAATTGTTGACCCAAACAAGGACTTCCTATTGTGTACATATGCAAGGAGGGACATAGAGGAGTCCTCATGCAAGAAAGGCATGTAATCTATTATGAATCCAGAAAATTAAATGAACATGAAATCAATTATGTGACACATGACTTGGAATTGGTTTAAAAATGTGGAGGCATTACCTCCTAGGCAGAAGATTCATACTTATGAAAGACCACAGTGGGTTGAGATACTTGTTTGACTAGCCCAAACGTAATGTGAGGAAAGCTAGGTGGATAGATCTCCTTAGTGAATTTGATTTTGAAATCAAACATATTAAGGGAAAGGAAAACAAAGTGGTTGATGCCAATAGAAGTATGAAAGTGATTCACTTGGCAGTTGTGAGTACCTGCGAATCAGACATCAAGGAGAGAGTCAAAAGTGAAAAAGAAGTAGATGAGTTTTTCAAAACTGTGAAAGCATGCCTAGAGAAATATCCCACAAAGTTGAAGTATGAGGGATATCAACTGTTGAATGATGGTCTTCTATATTACAAGGGTAGGTTGTATATCCCAAATTGTGATGACTTGAAGAGGTTCATAATCGATGGACTACATAAAATACCATACATTGGTCACCCTGGTTATTAGAAAATGATCATAACCACCAAGAAAGTATTTTATTGGCTGAGAATGAAGAAGGACATAACTAATTAATTAGCTAAATGCTTAGAATGCCAACAGGTTAAGGTGGAGCACATGCATCCAACAGGGCTATTGCAACCCCTACCAATTCCAGAGTGGAAATGGGAAACCATCTCCATGGATTTTATCATCGGATTGCCTAAATCAGCCAAGAAAAATGATTCCATTATGGTGGTTGTGGATAAGCTAAGCAAGGCTACTCACTTTATTCCTATGAAGTCAACTTGAAAGGCAATAAATATTGCCAATATCTTCATCAAATAAATATTTAGACTACATGGCATGCCTAAGGAAATCATATCAAAGAGAGATACAAAATTTACTTCAAATTTTTGGAAATATTTGTTTGTTGGTTTTAAAACTAAATTGTTATTTAATACAACCTATCACCCTCAAATTGATGGACAAACAGAGAGGGTAAATCAAGTATTAGAGGACATGTTAAGGACGCATGTTATGCATCAGCCCAAGAAGTGGGAAGACTACCTACCACTGGTAGAATTTTCTTATAACAATGGCTATCAGGAGTCATTGAAGTTGAGCCCTTTTGAGGCTCTCTCTGGTAGACAGTGCAACATTCCAATCAGCTGGAATAACCTAGTAGACAGAATAACCCTTGGGACGGAACTAATAAAATAAATGGAACAACAAATATTTCAAATAAAACAGAATATGAAGATAACTCAGAACAAGCAGAAGAGATATGAAAACAAAAATAGGACTCCTAGGTAGTTCAAAGTAGGGGATCATGTGTATCTTTGAATCAAACCAAGAAGAAGTTCCTTGAGAATGGGAACTTGTGCTAGGCTAGCACCTCGGTTTTGTGGACCCTTTGAAATTCTGGACAGAGTGGGACCTGTAGCATATAGACTATCACTTCCTCCCACAGTAAAAGCACATAATGTTTTCCATGCTTCATTATTGAAGAAATATGTACATGATTATAATCATATAATTGAATGGTATGTGATCCAGGTGGAACTAGAGGGAGAATTACTGTCAAAACCACAATGCATACTAGACAGGAAATAGATCCCACTCAGGAACAAAACCATTGCCCAGGTCAAAGTGCAATGGAAACACTTTGGTCCAGATGAAGCTAAATGGGAATTGGAGGATGCCATGAAACAAGAATACCCATTTTTGTTCATTGTTGTACATAAAAACCACAACGGAAGGTAGAACACCATGGTGATGTTCCTTTTAAAGGGGGGGGATTGTAACACCCCTATTTCTCCCAGATTGTAAATATTATTATTATTGTGAACAAAACTATAGACAAGTATGTCGTGTGAATGTTGGACAGACAATGAACCTTGATATAGAAGGTAATGTATATATTTTTGTTATTAAATAAAAGGAAATTGCGGTATGACTGTTGAAAGAGGGTTTCTATATAGATCATGATGCGTGACAGGGATGGTAAGGGAACCAGTAATGGTGAGATGAACCCTTCCAAGCCGATACTCTGTTGGATATAAATTTCTCAGACCCAGAATAGTCTTTTATCCCAGAAAACTTAATTACCATTCAGGCTAGTAGTTGGGAAGTCTTCCTCAAGAGTCAATGAGGAGATGGGAAGAGTACCCATCTGGAAATTTCTTGATCTGACCCATAAAATGTTGTTGGGAAAGGCAAGAAAAGAAAGGTAAAAATCATGGGTAGAGGGCAGAAGAAGAGGAGACATGAATGGGTCTGAGGACCAATCAAGAAGAGAAGAGCACGTCAGGCTCTCTGGTTCTGAAGAGAATCGAGAACTAAGTTTTTATTGTTACAGGAGAGCTTGGATAGTGTTTCCTAATAAATATGATAAATGGAGTTGCAATGATTGAGTGAAAAATCCCAACAGACTCCCTTGCTTGGTGGATAGAAAACTAAACTGCTAGATTCCCGTGGGAAAAGAAGAGTAACCTTTGTCCCTTGCTTTTGTTGAGATTAAGCAGAACCCCTCTTATGGCATCATGATCTAGCTATGGGGTGGCCAGTTGAGGAATAATTTAAGAGAAATTGTTCCTATGGTTGGGTGTGTTGACCGCCCATTTAGCACCAGTGTTCAACTCCATGTGCCATGAAGAGATGCATCATCAGATGCAGTATTGTTGAAGACCTTTGGTTCTACAGGGTTGTGTTTGGCCCAACACTTATTTTTGTAATTGGAATTTCCGCACCTCTGTGTGGGTTAATAATGTAATAGGTCTGCATGAGTCATGTCTAGGTCAGTTACCTTAGGATCGGTTCACTGGGAGATTTCCGTTCACCGAGGGTTTTTTATCCTCAGGATATCAGTGGGTTTTTCAGCCTTACTGATTTCCCTTGAGTTTTTCTCTCGCACTTTACATATGTCCTCCAAAGTGGTGAACATCGTTGTAGTGGGCTTATGTTTTGGTAACTATATAGGGAATTCATTGTAAATGACCATGCAAGACATCTTAGAAAGTTTCGTGGAATTCCGTCGAGTCTAGGTTAGCTTTTTTTAATTAATTAATTTTTAATTAAATTTCCCTAAGTTTGGAGGTTTAATTATTTAATTAATTAATTATTTTTGAGCAATAATTGTCAAAACTGGATCCTTGGAATTTTGATAGGGGTATTTGTGCTCAAACGAAATGGAATAGGACCTCCTACAACCTTGGACCAAGTTTCAGCTCGGTCGGACAACTTTAGCCATGGGTTAGTCCACCTAGAGTGTCAGTCAGTCTATAACAACAATTTTAATTGCTAAAGTCTAACATAGCAAAATGTAAAAATTGTAATAATGAGTTAGATGATGTGAAATTTTGAAATGATGGTTAAAGAGAGACCCCCTAAGCATAACCTTAGCCTCCCAACCCTTTTCAACCTTGTCTAACCCCTTTTCCAACCTCCACACTCAAAAATCACGCCCCCCTAGGGGGATTGACATTTTTCCT